>AFIY01000264.1:0-35839 GCA_000223825.2 Zymoseptoria passerinii SP63 | reverse complement strand
TGTCGATTTAGGCCACGATCGTTCGTCCGATCACGATCGGTTCTTACGTGCGGAGGTTGAAAGGATCTTCGTCGTTCGACCCCTGCGACTCCGGTAGCCTCAACATACAAACCCACTAAGACTAATAAAACAACGAGAGTCCACGTAGGTCCGCTAAGCAGCAAGCTCAGCCATGCCATCCACATGTCGCCTTCCATCCGCGACGCCGACAGCGTTCACGATCAAATCGAAAACCGAGTGGCCAGATACGAAAGAACCAAGTCTCCTCTCAGTCCCGCCTTGAATGGCGGCCAGTCTCACAGGCTGATGGCATGTAGTCACGAAACGCAGACTTCCGTTTGAACGTGGGTGGAAAGAAGTTTGTCGAACGAAGAACTCGCCGCTTGGCATGGGGAGGCCTGGTGGAACAGCACTTCCAGCTCTCCACTCTCCAACGCCCCACACCCAGTTTCTAGATCGTACGGGGATCCCAGCGTTTTCATCACAGCCTGGGTAGTTGATGCACCGACATCTGGGACATGATCAAGGAAAGTCACCTGTTTGATACGCGAACGTCAAATTCCTTCATGTTGAGAAGCACGGGCCACTTGATAGAGAGCGACGAGTTGAATGTTCGATGATACCGCGAAGGAGACCGCCTTTTCTTGGGTTCCGTGCTTGTGGCGATGATATCTGAGCTATGTCTTTTGCGTGTTGCGTGAACGTGCGCGAGAATGCGCTCGAGTGCTGTAGGTGTTGGTCAGTTATCGCGCGCCGTCATGGTTTGACGACCGAGCGGCCTCCAACATGGAAAGCGGCCTGCAAGGATCAATCCATGGCTGTTTGTCTGGCATGTGACATGTGTCGAGCGACGCCAGGCGCTGTCGCAGAATGCTCGAATCGCGGATCGATATTACCCCTCGGCTCCATGCTCCACGTGAAGCCCAGCCATTCAGTGTCGGAAGTTCAAGGACACTCAGTGGTAGTCGTTGAGAAATTTGACCCATTCTATCTTGTCACATCGCGTTTCAACATGTCGAGGATTCGCTGCGCGTCGGCGTGGCTGGGCGGAGCGTCTCGGGAATCAGATCTCACCATCTCCTTCTTGGGTTGAGGTCCAAGAGACCGTAGAGCATCTTGCAGTTCATCTGCTTCGCCCTTGCGGACCTTGTCGTACTGCGTTTCGAGCAAGAAGACTTCCGACAGCGCATCGGGAGGTTCGGACAGCACGTATATCGTGGGGTACTCCAGCACCTTGCGATCCTTGAGACATTCTGTTACGCTCGCCTCCGCATCCACGGGGATAAGAACCTTTGCTGTTGAGGTTGTGCCAGGCTTGAGCAAATAGAAAAAGCGGTTCGAGTCGGTATGAGCTTCTGCGACTTGGTCGGATTTGGCCCTTGCATCCTTGCCGGTGCGGGTTTCGAATGTCGTACCTTCTGTTGCCGGCATGGAAGATGTGCCAAGGCTGTCAGCTCGTGTCAAAGGACCACCGGTGGGAGAATCGATCGATTGATTGACTTCTGCCTCCACGCCTACGAAAGCCTGTGTCGTATCTTGCTCAGCGGCTAGTGTCTCGTTGGGAAGTGAATCTAATTTCCGTCGTTTGATTTTGCGAGTTGATGAGCCTCCAGCGACAGACTTGCGAATTGCTGTATCTTTCTCCAGTTGCATGAGGTTGTGAGCTTCGCTGAGGGTACTTGACTCCAGGCAATTGTGCTGGATATCTCGGTTGCCGTGTGCATCAACCCACTCTACCGTCCACATGACATGTTGGCGTCTGCGGAGCTGTCAGTACATGCTGTCAACGCGATGGGCGTCAGTCCGCGCGTACTTAGTGGACCGTGTCTGGTTGCTCTTTTGGCGGCTCATGCCGCGCGGAGCTCGATGGACGGTGATGCGGTTTGTGGTCAAGTAGCGCTGAAGGAGACTTTCGGGGTGCAAGCCTCTTTCAAAGACCTTGCTCGCATCTTTGCCATGGCTGCCACGATCGACAGCCTCACGGTTGGCATGATCAATCGTCCGCTCCACGCTTTTGAGGTAGTTGTAGTCGCGGTCGATACCGGCCGGCGTGGCAAGTTCACTCTTCTTCACATAGACGGCCTGATCTCGCTTGCCATTGCACGATGCCCTCTGCTGATGACGCTTGTAGCAAGGCAACGAGCAAGTGCGGGTCTTGCATCTGGGGCATCGATACTTTGGCTTTTCTGTGAAGCTACTCGAGTCAGCGTGGGTGGGGTGCAGGGGAGATGAAACGGGTCAGCCCATAATCATGGCAGGAGGGCTGAAAGAACAATGATGGTAAGATGGTGGCCTACCAGATGGTGCATAAGTCGGACAAGGGAGTGTCCGCGGGCATAACGGAAAACAGCTTGTGTTGCGCTTGGTGACAATGCTTCCCCGAGAACAGAGACAGCTTCGATGTAGGTCCTGCGCGGGATTGCAGAGGAATGTGGTGGAAGATGATTGGGGGATGCACGGAGGCCGTAGCCGTCATGCCGGTTCCGGATACGAACGTAGGTAATGGTATACTCTCAGTGATGATGTCGAGAGCAGTGCAAAAACGTGACTATGCGAGGTGATGTTTCAGGTTTCGGAAGGCGTCGAAGTAGTGGCGGTTGACTCGTGGCTGCCGGAGCGGGAGCGGCCGCCTCGGCAGATGATCTCAGTGGCCAAAGTGCTGATCGAGCTGTTGTCGCCGGCGAACATCTTCCAAATCCAATGGGATAGTTCTAGAAAGTAGTTCTAGTTCTATGACATCTTGCTGCCCGAATGAAGGGCGTGATGATGGTAATCGGGGTCGTCGAGGTCCACTACAGCCCGAGGCCCGCGTGGACAAGTGGACGGAGATATTTGGGCCTGGATCATTCGTTTACCCTGACTCTGCGATGATGATGACCAATTCGTGATTGAACAGAGTCGCAAAGCTTTGTTGACGACCCGATGAACATCTTCTGCCCCGGGTGTGGCAATTGCTCATCAGAAGGCTCACGACCGGTCTCTCTCATCATCATCAGGGCTTGCTGCAAACGATCAACAAGATACGGTAGATCTTATCATTATTGAAGCGCCGCGGCCTGATGAGGTTCTCGCCAGCGTCAACCTCGCGCGTGGGTGATCTGCGAGACGAGTCATCAGCACGTTTTCCATGATGATGTTCGGGCTGCACCGCTGCAGGCACTCTGTCTACGACGGAGAGTCACGCAAGCACGACCAAGCACACTTGATCGACCTCTCACGTTCACAAAAGGCCGAGCATCAGAACGCTACTTGTCACCATCAAATCAATCCAAGAGATCAATCACCATCAAATCCAAGAGATCAAATCAAATGGCGGGCAATCCTTCTCATATGACCTCCAAGGACATGGACCGTCGACGTGTGAACAAAAAATCCCAGCGTACAGGTCGATGTGTCATCGGGCGCAAGGTTTGAAAGTTGAAACCCGTCTGCTTGTCCCTCTAGGCCCGCCATCGACGAGTGATCAGTGAGTGCATGAGTCGAGCAAGGTGCGATCGGGAAGCGAGGCGTTTGCGGGTGAGTCCCCAGCTGCAAGGCTGCATGCAAGCAATTCTTGCCTACCTCGTACCTTTAGTTGGATGACATGACACTGCAGCGCACCCATGCGCTCGCTGATGGGTCTGAAATGTTCTACATGTCCCCACATCGCATCGTAGAGATCCCATCATCACATGGAGGATACGATACGGTATTCTTCCATCTCATCACATCTCACCAGGCGAGATGAGTTGTGTTCGCCCTGAATTTTTAATGACGCGGGAACCCAAGCCCGAGACGGCGCAGACGCTAGAGAGGGCGAAAGCGACGAACTGGACCACTGAGATGCGATGACCATCGGCGGCATCGCCATCACACTCATCAGAGTCTCAGCACTCACTACTCACGACACACACACGCCACCGAACGGTCCGAGCAGTGCCGCTGCATGAGCCAGGAGCTCGCTTTGCACATGCAGGGACCAGGTTCTGTGGGCTCCCCCCATGTCAAACATGGCCATATCAATCTTCGCTCGCGGCATGGCAGGTTTGTTCCACTTCATCAACCTTCGTTCCTCTTCCCATTCAATTTCCCGGCAGCTGTGCTGACCATCTCAACATTGTTCCGGTCATTGATTGCCGTCTCTTCTTTATATCCCTCCAACATCCCTTCAGCGCAGACGTCCGGCCCGCTCTGAGTCTGACCGTGCCTGCGACGTGCAGCGGCGCCAACGACCTGGCGTAAACCAAAAGCCCCTTTTACCATCACCACTTCACGGACCTTCGCTGTACTCCGGCTCTCTAGCAGAACGGTCCTCATGGCTCCTTCATTCACCTCACGCCCTCGCTCCGACGAGTCTGGACGACCTGTCAGCCGCGACGACGACAGTGTGGTGATTCCGAACCGGACTTCCTCCCTGCACTCGCGTATCACCCAGCCATTGCCAGGCGCAATGATGCAACACAAGTCCAGCAGCCGAGCGCCCAAAACTCTCACTCATGCCTACATGGTGTGCGGTGTGGGCAGAGAGCCGTCGCAATGGGTCAAGGCTCCCACGCCGGTCCAAGGAAAGATTGGACATCTCAAAGGTGCCGTCGGTCAATTCTGGCTACCCGAGATATTGGGGAGCAGCCCCAGATTGGAACAGGATAATGAGATTGCCCGCTCTCTCCACGCTGCCATGAGAGTGAGTCGAGTGATCAAGAAAACATCAAAGGTTGTGCTGACGATTCGACCAGGCATGTTTCCCTCACGATGTTGAGATTTGCACCGGTAGCACTCAACCGCATTGCGTACACCATTCTTTCGTCCTCCAACAAGACTCTTCCCACACTTTATACGGAATCGCACTGCGAGTATGGTCTCGTGCCGATGAGAAGCGCGCCGAAACGATTCGAGATCTGCGCAAGCGCACCGAGGCCGACTACTACGACTCTCCTGGAGAGACATACTGGATCCCATACTGTCTGTCTTTCTTGTCAAGATATCCTCTCTACAATCTGCTCGGCGACTATCTTCGTGGCATGTGGATCCATTGGAACAAGGCCACCAACCTCTTCCACGCTGAGGAGGTGTCCCGCATTCTCAGCTTTCCCGCGCCTCGCCTGAACGACCTGGTGCGCATCGACATGAAAGACTATGCTCTCTGCTACCAATTTCCATCCGCACCGACTGGCTTCCAAAATTTTGCCATGTGGCCGCTATTTTCCTGCTTGTCGATTCCCAACATTGTGGGTGTACTCGAAGCTGCGGTTTCACCTACACGCCGCATCATCTTCATCTCGCACTACCCTGCGATGCTCACTGTCGCCACGGAGACTGTGCGCTTCATGGTCCGCGTGTACGAGTGGAGCGGGCTCTACGTTCCTGTGGTACACGCTCGACACGCCCGAGAATTGGTGCAAGAACCCGGTCCATACATCCTTGGACTGACCGCGGAATGCCGAACCCTCTTCACAGCACCGTCAGATGCGCTGGTGGTGGATCTAGACCGCAACTTTGTGCTTACCTCCAGCCCACCAACGGCATGGACCGCCCGTCAACGCTCCAAGCTCATCAACCGAATGACTCAAGCCCTCGATGGCGATGTCGCCCCCTCCGGCGTGCCCTCTCACCTGCGGTCAGCATATGGCGGCGGCAAGCTTATCCCAGCAGGTCAAATCATCGTCATGCGTGGCGAGGTTGAGAGCGTCCACGACCCGGAATGGTGGAACCAGGATGAGGTCATGAAGGTTATGGATCATGCGTGTGAGAAGTTGGTGAGTAGATGCATGTCCTTCATATCACTGGTGCAAATACTGACTCGTGCCTCCCAGGGCAAAAACACCGGCGTCAAGGCTGTCTTTGGAGGTGCGCAGAAGAAGCCATTAATGACCAAGGTTTCCATGAGACATTTGAACGAGATCGTCCGCGAACGAAATCAATACTCTCGAGATGCCATGGAAGCCTGGCAGGACTTTATCAACCTCAAGGGACGTATGGACATGGAGCTGTCCAAGGTCTCGAAGCGAAACAACTTCCTGGTCGAAGAGCTTGAGAGCTGGAAGCAGCAATTCCTCAAGTTTCAAACATTTGCAGAGCAGCTCACGAAGGAGACCAATGAGCTCAAGATCAAGATTGAAGGCCACAAGCGGGAGAACCGTCGCTTGAACTCCATGCTCGACCAACACAAGGATGATGCCGCCAGATTGACGGTCCGCCTGTCGGGCACTGAGAAGCAGAGAGACGATGCATTGCAAGCGTTGGTCTTGCAGCAGGAGATCGCCGAGGAGCTGGAGCGAGAAAGGAAGCGGAACAAGAAGGATCTGTCTGCCCTGCAACACACCAACGTCACACTTCTCCGCCAGCGCGATGAAGCACAACGAGTCGTGCTCCACCTACGCGCCTTGATCGATGGTCAGGCTCACCACATGGAGCACATTGTCAAATCGATCGGTGATGTGCCAGAGGCGGCTGAGCTGATGAACGCCGTGGGAGAGGACAGTGCAGAGAAGGAACAGTCTGAGATCAGTCCGATCCGTCCGCAGAGTGCTGCCTGGTCGAGAGCGTCCTCTCGACAGAGCATGCGGACGTCACAATACCGTACAGATGGTGAGGAAGTCTCCTCCGCTCTGGAGTCACGGATGTCCATGACTTCAGCGGCACGCAAACGCGTATCTGGGTCCAGTACGATGACTGACGTTGCAGACCGTCACCTCCGAGACAAGACGGACGCCATTGCCTACATCATCCGCAACATTTCCGAGCAGTGCGCTGCTGCCGTCGAAGGCCTGGACCTGGCCCGCCGTGCCGAAACCGTCAGCAGTGAGGGCGGTGATGATGACTCGCGGTCGGAATCTTCAAAGACTCGCGGCAAGCGTCCCATGAAGCGCATGTCTGCCGACTCCATGTCTGGGTCTGGTAACGGCGACAACGACAACGGATCAGATTTCGACTACGCCGACAACAGATCCGAGGCCCGATCTAGCTACCTCCGCCCCAAGCGCGGCTCAACGAATATGCCACCCACGCCTGAGCTGGTCCATGATCGTAGCTCCACCAGCATGAGTGTCGGCAGTGAGAGCACAGCAGCCACACCCCAGCGATACAGCCTTTCAAGTCAGTACCGCAGCCACGAGGAGGGCATTCCCGAGGTGCCCACTCAGATTGTCGACGGTGAAGCGCTAGAGGCACTCGAAGAAGAGGAACCCATCACCAAGTTCAGCGCGCGTGGCCTGGAACGTCAACACGTTGTTGCGGAGCATACTCAATGACTCCCACGCCCCCTCAGCAAACGCGTATCACGCGGCAGATTTCCTATCCTTACAATCGTTGATTGAAAGTCAAGCGTGAGCGCTGACCTGAAGGGGGCTTGACATGGCGAAGCGCGACATTCCGCTCCGCCATACTTTGTCGATCGAGCTACACCGCGGCGCACTGACGTGCTGTCAACCATTTCTCACGGCCTATCTAATACCCATTCTTGCAAGCAGTCTTTTGTGGTGGGCTGGCAAAATTTGTCTGGATCTGCTTCCAGTCCAGGATGATCTACGAAGGAGCCTTTATTTTGTATGTAATCGAAATGCGAGAATGCACTTCATGTTCGAACGTGATGTCGTTGCCAAAATTCCGGAGTCGTTCTTTCCTTCACATACTCGACTGCCTGGAAACCTTATTTCAACTTCAACATATCCAATCTCGCATCTCATCTTTTGCGCCTTCCATCTCATCTCCATCCCGACTTTGCATGCTCCATCTCTTCGGCAAACACCTTTCCACCTCCGCCGCCCGCCATGGACGCCACACTCCACTGCAACGCTATCAAATGCCGCGCAGAGTGCTTGGACCGAGCGGTGGTAACCACCTGCAGCCACATCTTCTGCCTCCGATGCGCCGATGATCTCGGACTCACCAATCCCAAAGATGGCCACCGCATATGTCCGGCATGCTCCACACAGCTGGATCTTCTTGTGAGGGCGGGTGCGTGATGTGTTGGTCTCATTCATCACTGACTTTCCCACGTGGCAGGACGACGCCGTCTGCACTTCGCTCAACCCGACGGAAGACTACAAGACCAGCCTGCTCAGTGGATTTTCACCCACTGTCATCATGGACTGTGTGAGCCGTGGACTCGGGTTCTGGAGCTATCAGATGTCGCAGGAGATGTGAGGGTTGCATATCCGTCCAGTGATGATGATACTTGCTGATTTTTCACCAGCAATTATCAGAACTTCCTCGCGAGGAAGTTGACGCAGAGATACACAACGCTCAACGACCAACTCCATAGCACTGTGCGTCAAGCCAATGAGGACATCCAGAGACTCAACGAGAAGATCCAAGGTGTGTGAAGCCTTTCTACCTCTGTCCGAGCACCGCTGACGTTGCACGGGCCTGAACATGAGCCTCAACGATGTCAATAACAAGAATCAATGGCTTGAGGACCAACTTCGCAAATCAGACAACGCGGTCAGACTCGCTCATAACAAGTCCCATAAGTCCGGGCTTCAGAATTCTGCGGCCGGGTATCAGGCTACGGTCGAGCAGGACGTCGAGCATGTGTTGCAAGCCGCTACCCGCGAGATCCGCCATCGCGATCCAAATCCACAAGCCGGCAGCCATCGAAACGGTCGCCAGAACAGCGATGGCAGTATTGGGCAACGCATGACTCTCGGCAATGCCGCCCCTGGCCATCGCAGTACTGAAGGCAGCAGAGCCGGACACGGGTCATCTCGTGAGTACGCAGTGATGTGCTGACGTTGTTCCATGCTGACCTGCTACAAGACAGATTCCCGAGTCTCATTCCTGTCGGCGCAAATCGCACACCTTTGCCAAACAACGACTCCAGAAATTACAGATCCAACGGAGCGAGAGTGTTGAGCAATCTGGGCGACCAGCTATTCCATCAGACGACCTCGAACCATGGCAACTACCAGACCACCGACAACGGTGCATACCGGAATAGCGGCAGTCCAGCTGGTGGTCAAGGCGTGACTTCGCATATCAAGTCCGGGAGGCCTGCACTGCCGCATGTGCAACAGAACCGCCCATATCCAGATGGAAGGCCGCTCAATATGAATGGCCACTGAATGGCCGTGTTCCCTGAGTGCTCGATGAAGTGGGAGCTCCCAGCAAGCATTTACCAGTGGCGATCCTGCATAGGACCCACATGCCAAGTGGGAGACCGCGAACGAGCTTTCAAGCCTGAAGCGCAGTTAGCACAAGGTCTGCCATGGCTTATTGTATGAGTATGAGTATGAGAGCAGTTGTCATTATATTCATGACTCCGCACGGTGTCATCGACTGCAGTCTACAGAGCTTCGACGATTGACTGCATCTTCTTCTTCTGTTCTCGTTCTCACGAGTCCTGATGTGAGCTGACATGAGACTTGCCACTCGGTATTGCTGTCGAGGACGATACTTGTGTAACGACGAAAGATTGCAGAAGAAGCCAGGCATTGCAAGTCGCTTTCCAGTGTCCGCTGTTCTCACCTACCCGACTTCGGAATAGTGGATGTGTCCATCGGCCGTCGGCTTCGAACCTTCTTCGCACCATGGTCGCCCGCGAGGACCGAGCCGACACCTAAAAACTGTGCAGCAGATTTACCTCACCGGCTTCCACCTCCACGCTCCTCTCAAGAATATTCCCACCGCCGTCACCAGGCCGAGAGACGTCGAGTGGTGGACACTCATATCAGAACCTCAAGATGTCTTCCGCGGAGAATGGTAACGCCATTCACATGACCCAGGAGGTATGCTTGAAGAGCAAGAGGCCCGCATCTTTTCAATGACGGCTGACCTTTTCCAAGGAAAGCGATCGCATGAGGCAGACAGTTCAAAACCGGCTGCAGAAGTGTCAAGAACTGAAAGGTCAAGCACGGGAGAAACGTGACCGCAAAGATGCCATCAGTTTCGCAACGCAGTCTTCTCTCATGGCCGACATGGCAGGCCAGATCGAACCTGGCATGCCCGTGAGTTCCCGACCGGATGCAATGGTCGCCTTAGCCGTGGGCAATCCCTTCCCACCCAGCACGACCAAGCTGGATGAACTCAAGCCGATGTCGATATCGGAGTTGCAGATCGACACCCACCATCAAGGCCGAGTACTGGATGTCAAACGCTGTGCGGCCGTCGTCGAGCTCGTGGCGTACTCCTGGACTATCGTCGAAGATGAAACCGGCCACGTCGAGCGGATCGAAGTCTACCTGCATAAAGACAAGCGAGGCGAAGAGATGTTGGACTGCGGACCGAACTTTCGCATCAAGGAGCCGTATTTCACCCTCAACGAGCAAGGCGAGGCGACGATTCGGATCCATCATCCTTCGGATCTGGTCCGTTTGGATACGGATCCCGTGCCGAAGACGGCGCAGAAGTGTAAGGATTTGGGGAATGCGGCGTTGAAAAGAAAGGAGTATTTGGAGGCTGTTCGGAGGTATACGCAAGGGTTGGAGTTGTGTGGGAAGGATGGTGGGGAGGATATCTCGAAAGACATCCATCGGAACCGGGCGCATGTCAATCTCTTGCTGAGTCGTTATGATGAGGCCAAAGCGGACGGCTGGGCGGCGGTGATTGGAGGGGGAGATGAGAAGAGTCGTTTGCTGGACAGCAAGGCGAATTACCGAGCTGGATGTGCTGCGTACAGCTTGGGTCAGTTTGAGGAGGCTCAACGGCTATTCCAGGCCGCACAGGAGCTGGCGCCGGAAGACAAAGATGCGAGCACATTCCTGCGGAATATCGAAGCTCGGTTTCGCGAGCAAGCTTCCGGCGACTACAACTTTACCCGGATCAGGATGAAGCTTTCCAAAGCCCGGCCGCGGGTCGACGCTGCTACTTTTGTTGGGCATGTCGAGGTCCGAGAGAGTCCGCTCGGAGGTCGTGGGGTGTTTGCTACGCGGGAGATCGAAGCCGGAGAGCTTATCCTCTGCGAGAAGGCGTTTTGCGTCGCTTGGGGTCACGAAGCGGAGTCATGGACGGCAATGACTTATGATGCGAGGGACGATGGGATCAGAGCGTATCCGGCTGGGCTGAGAAAGGTGATTGTGCAGAAGCTGTTGAACAACCCGTCGCAGATTGAAAAGGTGATGGATCTATACGGTGATTGGAAGAGTATCGGGAAGGAAGTGATGACAGGGGAAGACGGGTCCGTGGTCGAGACTTTCCAAGTCCACGACATCGTGTGCAGAAATGCGTTCGGTCCGGGAGCCGTGATTCCCGGCGAGAGGGAGAATATTCGGAAGGCTAGTACGGGACTCTGGCTGATGGCGGCGTATATCAATCATTCGTGTCTGCCGAACGCGGAGAAGAGCTTCTTGGGTGATCTGATGGTGGTTCGAGCGATGAGGAGGATTGCTTCGGGGGAGGAGGTCTCGCATCAGTATGACTCTTCGACGGACTTTGACGCAAGGCAGCAAGCGTTGGAAAGGACTTGGGGGTTTCGATGTGGATGTAGATTGTGTGAGGTGGAGGGCGGGGAAGGTCCGGACGTGAGGAAGAAGAGGAGGGAGTTGGAGGGGCAGGCTGTTGCGGTGATTTCAAAGGAGACTCCTGGGAGTGCGAGACGGACGACGGTGTTGAAGGTGGAGCGGTTGGCGAAGTTGATCGATGAGACTTATGATGGGGAGAGGTATAAGGGCCTGCCGCGGGTGGCTCTTGCGCAGATTGAAGGATGGCTGGGCCAGGTGGTGAGGCGGTGATTGGGAAGATATGTCGATGTTGATTTTCGAGGTGGATATACACAGAGAACACGCGGCTGGGGCTGGTATTACCACGATGTGAACTTGGACCAGCAAGGAGACAAGCTCCGCGGTTCCCTCAGCCATACTTTGGCGGGCACGAGCTGAACATACCACTAGCATCCTGGTAAGTTGGCAGAAGTTCGTCCACGAGCTCACGCTCAGGCACTGCTGCACGAGGCGTCATCACGGTCTCGAATTCCCGATCAAAGCTGACCGTCTCATAGCCTCCGACTTTCAGCTTCATCCTGATCCGCAGGCAATACCGCCGTGCTAGCACACTGTGCTTGAACGAGCTGGTCCAGCCAAGAACCGCATCCGTTTCAATCCTCACGGCATGGTCGTTTGCTTTCGAAAGCCGAAGTGGCAGAGGCGTCTTGCATGATGCGAGCTTCTGCAAGATGCGGCGATCGCTCCGCTCGTACGGTCCTTTAATCCGCTTGTCCGTTTTGCACCAAGTGTAAGCCACGAGATCCGCGCGAAAAGACATCAGGGATACTTCGGGGAGGTGGTGGCCGTGGAGGCTGATCGAGAACTTTGGCTTACAGCCGGGAAAAATGTGCTGGATCTTCGTACAGCTGACTTCGAGGTCCGCTCTTGATGATGTGGCGAATACAGCTTTGAGCTTTTCTTGCGCTTTGGACGGGCGCTCGGTTTCAGGTAGCAATGCTCGGTTGTCTACCGAGACCTTTTGCGTGATGATCGTGAGGTTCTCCGCGGCTGAGCTAACTTGCGGTCGCGGAAGATCGTACTCGATCTCAGGCTGATCGTCGTGCTCCGGGATCACCACCTTAATATCGATGCCGGGCACCTCGAGCTTGACTCCGACGCGGTATACCACATCCAGAGTCACGCTGTCGGGGAATTCAGCGAAATAGTAACTGAACGTCGGGGGGATAGCTTCGCTCGAGACGGAGGAGGGGAATGTAATACGAAAGGGGAAGTCCCGAGACTCGCCGGCTTCTGCTTTGAATGTCCCCTCGAAGATGGGGAAGGCGACGAGGAACAGGAGGCGTCCATGCTCGACTGGCATGTCTCGCTCCTGCTTTAGGATGATTTTGATCTTGCAACGCAAGGTTATTTCAAGTTTGATGGGCGCGAAGAGAGCCGCTGTTGGCGCGGTCGAACGGAAGAGGCTGGTCGGTGCCTTGTATTCGAGGACGATTGTTCCGGTAATGCCGTCTTGAGGACCGAAGTGAGGGCGGGATCCGCCATCGATGTGTATTCTCGCGGCGAGGACTCCTAGCTTTGCCGTAGACATGGCCAAAGGAGGGAACGTGTTGTAAGGAGTGAAGGCTGTGAGGAGTTCTGTTCTGGGATAGAGTTCAATCTGCAGTCGACTGGACACTTCGTTTGGCGGGGAAGGAGGCCTCACAGGTAGAACTACTCGAGCAGTGACTTTGCACCCTAGTATCCGGAGTCTTGTGCGATATGTGTATTGTTTCCGACGAGTTCGACGTCTAATTCTAGCCGAGGCTACTCGAGCTTGCTAAGAAGCTGTTCCATACGAAGCCCAAATGCACAGCACGACCTACCTCCAGTAACTGGAACAAGACAGCTTTATTGCCGACGAGGTGTGGGAGACGTAGATATCCGGGCCGCGAGGTATGTTCTCGCGATAAGCACTCCCAGCTCTGCGACAGTAATGGTGGAGGGAAATCTGGAGGTTGCTAGAGATGAGAGTTATGTCGTTCTGAATGGAATTTGATCGTCGTGTAGTTTTAGAGGCATTGCGATCAATCTTTGTGCAGTAGACTTGGGAAGAGATGGGTGTACGTTGGCGAGAAGAAAAGTTGATGTGATGTCAGAAAACAACAGCAGCGCCAAGCGACAAGGCAGTGAAATGGTGCCGTAGGTGGCAAGTCAGCCGTAGCAATATACACCGTTATCGTCAGAATTTTCAGAGTGGGTATCATCTAGATGCTCCTCCTCATGTTCAAAAGATTACAAGCGACGCAAAGCGCCAGAAATGTACAACATGTGCCTCCAATATCTTACAGCCTCTTAGAACCAGGCTGTGCCACCTCCTCCTGCGCTGACTCAAATTGTGCCCTCGTCGGCGTCGGCGTCCTGTCCCGAGAGATCACGCCGTTGCTGGCTATGACATCTAGCAGCCTCGCACTCCCGGCGGAAAACTGCCTCGAATGTCTTGAGCCATACTGCACGCTCCGCGCGCGCTCAAGCTCGACGACGGTAGAGTTGTCGTATTGATCGTCCTCGTCTTCTCCGTCCGAGGGAAGAGGACTGACATCATGGGAATGAGAGCCGTAGGACTCCATGACGGCGGATTGGGCCGGGTGAACCTCCGTGGCGCCAGAGGAGGATAGATACTCCGTGACCAGACCTTCGCGGGACTTCAAGCGGTCGTCACGTTGGACGAGAGTAGGTCTGCGGCGAACGGAGTCGTGGACCGTCAGAGCTGGATCCGCCGCCACCATTGACGCGACAGCGAGCTGTTCATCCTCGGTTTCTTCGTCAGGCGTGGCGCCGATGAGCGTGGGATTACTGCCCGGTCGACGAAAGTTGCGAGAAAGATAATCCGCATCCGGATCTTGGTGTGGACCACTGCCGTCCGCGACGCCGAGTTCTTCGAAGCTCGCTGCGAAGTCTTGTTGGCGTCGACTGAGACTGCGGCTTGGGACTGACTGGTGTGAGGCGCGTTTCATGGAGCCACTGGCGAGCCAGGAGCCTTCAGAGTCGATGGAGGCGAGGGAGGTGGAGACTTTCGGACCGCGCTGCTGACTGGTAGGTGTGTCGGTGCGGATGTCGATGGGTTGAGGGGTGAGACGCCCACTTCTCCGTTGATGTGCGGCGGCGGCGGCGGCGATCGTGACATCGGGAGATTGGGTGCGAGAGGCAGGAGGAGAGATGGGCATTCCAGGGAGGTCTTCGTGGAAGCGAGACATGGTGCGTGCAGGGGTGCCAGACGGGGTACGAGATTGAAAGCTAGGTCGGCGGGCGTTGGGATCAATGAGATGCGCCGGGATGGGCTGGTTTCGCATAGATTCGCGAGAAGTGTTGGAAAAGGAGAGTTCAGAGGATGAAGTCTTGCCATCATTTTGGCCAGTCTTGCGGAAAGTGCTGCCGCGGCGGAAGATGGTCGCCCAGGTGCTACCTGTTCGACGCTCTTTAGTTGTGTCGGAATTGCGACGTGGTTCGTGATTGATCGGTGGCGGTTTGGTGAGATCTGACACGCTTTGCATGCTGTGGTGCGACGTGCTTTGGTAGGATGTGCTCGGTTGGCGAGTTGTATCTGCGAGCTGTACGGAACTCGTGGGCGCCGCGCCTCGGCTGTATATTGGTGACAGAGGTGGTGTGTAGGCTTGTGACAGGCGGACAGCTGTGGCAGTCCGTACCACAGCATCGTCAAGCGGTGGTTCTGACGGTGCCTGAGCGCCAGCAGTTGTCGGAGGTTGGGGTAGCGCAGAAGAGTCGAGGTGTTCCTGTGCATCGCAAAAGGGATCTTCTGCCTCGTCCTCTTCGACTAGATTTGCCTGAGATGATGTCGGTGGTTTCTCGCCAATACCCAGCCCGACGGGCTCGGCATCAGTCATGACAGTGTCACTTCGAAGAGCTGGGTGGATGGCAGTTGGCGGTTCGGGTGAACGACGAGCCTGTATCAACTCTGCAGCGCGCACTTTCGACTCTTCCACGCGTCTATCACTCGTTGCATCTCGTCTCTTGTCGCTATCAGCTCGGTCTCGGGCAACTCTACCTCGCAGTTTGCGATCGAGGTGTTCCTGTCGTTCCAGGTCTCGCCTTTGTTTTCGCTTGGCTTCACGCTCCATGATCAAGCGGATGTCTCCAGAACCTAGCACGTCCGCCTCGTCGCCAACAACTCTATCATTCCGAGTGGAGCCGCGAGACATTGGCGCTTTCTCCTTGCCATTTCGTGACTCGATGGTGAACAGTACGCCGGATCCGTTTGGCGCAGCAGTGCGCGCTACGGAGAATTGAGGTGTGCCCGACAGCCGTACCGCAGGTCGCGGGTTGAAGATGTCTAGATTTCCGACTTCCCACCCTCGCTGCTCCCTGGCACCTGACATTGAAGAGTGTATTGAGCCCTCGGCAGGCAGGGATACTGTCGAATCTCTCAGTTTGGTGCCACGAAACTTCTTGCTGTCTCTTCGAAGAGGACCGTCGCCGGGTCGCTTCGGTATAGGGATGGGAGAGGATGCCATTTGACGTATCTCTTCCTCGCGCACTCGCTCTTCCCGCCGCTTCGACCTCCTGCTCGACGTTTTCCTCATCGGACCGCCGTAATCCGTGGTGCTTCGTTTCGAGCGTAGGGTGTTGGTGCGTTCAGAGTGGAGGGTGAGTGGTCTTTGCAGGCTACCGAGAGCCTCTTCGTGCTGTAGACTCGTCTGCGACGTGCTATAATGGCGAAAGTTGTATGGTATGCGCGCTATTTCTGAATCGACCGGCCTGAGGTGGGGGCTTTGATCGAGGTGACGTTGACCCGGAAGAGCTGTGATGTCTTCTCTGCTGGTGTAGCCGAGCGCAGGACCGGGCACGTTCTCCTTGTTCTCGGAATTCGGCCGTTTCTCGAGATCGACCCAGGGCTTCGCAGGTGGTTGGGCTTGTTGCGATGACCGTCGCAATTGTTTCTCCTCCTGATCGGAAGCCAGTTGTCGGGGTGCGGATTCAAGTGCCGCAGGTTTTGTTGGTCGAGCAGCTGAAGGTTTGGGGGTACCGGTGTTGGCGCCCATCGTGACGGTGGATGCATTAGGTTCCAAAGGTCTCACCTTATCATCCCGAGAATCCACAGCGCGTCGACGTCGTTTGAACGGCCACATGGCCATGGCATCGAGAGCTCTCGCGACGGCTTACGCGTGAAGGATCCAATTCAGGCGCATCCCTGTTCTCTGGTGCAGGTTTTTCGCAGGGAGGCTGACAGATGGTGAGTGCGGATACGAGAGCTGTAGGGCGTTGTTGCGGGTCGGAGCAGTAGTTCAGGCAGGATTGAAACAATGGATGGCCAGACAGAATGATCCGCGGTGTAGCTCCGCATGCAAAGGAAGCCTGGTCCAGAGGAAGACGGCGTGACGGGCAGCGGATGATTATTGGGGATGGCTTGAAAGTCGCAGGGTCGGAAAAGGGTCGATGCGGGCGATTCGACCGTGATTGGGCGAATCATGGAGACCAATGATTCGGCGCTCTCACATCAAAAATATACGAACAAGGCCAGCATGGTGCTGGTAGTCGCACAGGAGAATTACCTGGACCAGCACACGACATGAAATTACAGCTCGGGCCCTTGCTTCTTCTCTGTTCGATCGCAAAGTCGACGACGAGAGCCGCGCAGCCTTTGCCAGTCTTCATGCTCGCCCGTTTGGACAGGTCTAGATGTCGGACTTGGCACCTGGCGGCCATGTATCGATGTACGAGATGTGCTTGTACCTGCGTACCATCCTGGTCTCGCTCGGATCTCGTATGCTGTTCAGGTCGGTGACTCTTCGCACATTGCACATGCTATGTATGGTCGACCAAAAGACCACGTTCGTCAAGTTTCTACCGCGACGACACAATGTCTTCTCTTCGGACTACGGGCGAGACCCTGTCCGCCGTGGCGTAACAAAGGCCCAGAACCTTGCGGACAGGCGCCACTACACGAGGTTCACAAGATTCACAGCGCCTCTGTGAGAAGGCGTATGTGCAAAAAAGCCGAAGATCTCACCTCCTACCAAGCCGACAGAATTGCGCATCCCTCTCGTCGCAAACCACAATCGAACATCTGCAAGCCCGTGCGATCTCGGCATGCATGCCTCGCGCACTCCACCTTGCCGTGAACTCGAAACAGCGCACCGGCACGACATGGGAACGATCGCCAGCGTCTGCTGTGGCCGTGCATGAGATATCGAACACCATGTCACGAGTGCAGTGCTCTGTCCACCGATTTGAGAGTCTGATGTCGAACACATTTGCTGTCGTGTCAACCTCTGGTCCCTACAGCTTGTTGCGCAAAAGCACGCTTCTTGGAGAGTCCAATCTTGTTCTGCCTCGTGCTGCTCGAACCTTGACCATGTGTTCGCGCGTGCGTGGGAGACATGAGACGAGCCGGTGGGTCGTGTCTGCGGTCTTGTGTCGCGCTGTGTCTCGCCGTGTCTCAACGGACGCGGGAGCAGCGTCGAACGGGCGACATTGCCTTGCCGTGCTGTGCTGTGCCTGTCGAAATTACCCTACAATCAATTCTGGAAGCTTTCAGCTACTCGGAGAGCGAACAGTCACTGCTCCCACACAGGTGGCCGTCATGTCAGGCGGCTGCCATGTGCTCGATCACGAGCTGGTTGACGTACAACAAGATGACAAGATGCCTGCGGCCTGGCGTGGTGTACCTACGATTCGCCGCCGTGCAGTTCTCGTCGTCCACGTAGAGAAGATGTGAGTGCAGTTGTACATGTCCTCTCCCAGAGAGGGAGCACATTGCCAAAACCGCCAAAACCGCCATGGGGACTGCAATCTGTAGTGAGGTCTCTTTGTCTCGGTCGTGGATGTGTCCCTCACCTAGACAGCCGGACAGGACGAGGACGACCTTGCGGATGGACAACGTAGGATTGCCTCAACATTCACCTGCCAGGTCATACCTTTACTGCAAATGAGATCCAATCCCGTCGAGCTTGTTTGTATGCCTCAACGACGCCATCGAATAAGCAGCTCCGCGACGAGGACCGTCCTTGCAGTGCTCCGAACGCGTATGGCAAGGCCGAAAAGGTGAGACCCAGATGTCGAAGCTGCTGTGCTTGTTGGTCATGAGTATCGCTGTAGCTTGGCACCGCTGCAGTATCTTATCTGCTGCAGTGCAACTATTGTCTGAACGAGCTCTTGCGAACAGGAATCAGCTCTTGGTTGGCGGACGTTCAAAGCGGCGGAGAGCTTTCATTAGGACTCATTTGCCATGCTTCCTCGCAGGTTGTTCAGGATCCCTTGCTGAGAAGGTTGCTCCTCAAGCACAAAGCATGTCACTTTTCCGTTGACGACAGCATCCTTGGGACAGAATAACGCTCAACATTGGGTCACCGATGCATCTCGGATGGCTGCCAAATGCTCGGCCGCGGTCTGCTGCGCGTGGTAGCCGACGTGGTCGCGTGTCTGCCGATGTGCTTGAAGAAGTCAAGTCCATGTAGACAGGTATCTCACTGGGTAACCAAGAGGATGGACGCCACCCGGCAAAAGTTTGGAAAAAGAGAAGTTGTTATCTCCATACCTTTATTCATGTTGCAACTTCGAGCCCCAGCGGATGGCTTGGCGAGATGAATCTCCCACAGCCGAGATGCTTCACGTCTGCCTGAGTGTAGAATCACGTCAGATGAGATCTTGGACAGCTCGGCGGAAGGGAAGAGCGAAGACGTATGATGGCCTCATCCTTCACCGCCGCAGCTACCCTTGCGTTGGCAGAGATATCGCATAGCAGGCGGCAGTATGGATGAGTCGATCATGCAAGCGAACTGATGTCGTAGCCTTCCAGAAGAATAGACGATCTTTCTAGCGCTCGGTTGTGTTCCGTTCAAGGTCATGAATATTTTCTCGGATTTGTTGAGCAGCAGGGTCGGGAACTGGGTTCTTGCTAGAACTACTAATGTACGAGGTCGGTCTCAAGACATCTGACAGCGGAACAGGAGCAAAAGACCACAGCGACCTTCACCGCCGTAGATTATCCGCTTTGTCTTGATGAAAGTAGAAGATCGAGACCCTCAAACCCGAAACAAAGGAGGAATACTGACGCAGTGCATTTTGTGAGGAAGCCGCGCTGAAGAGCCGACGCCGAGCGGCCGATCAACCCTTTGACCATGGTCCAAGCCATGCACCGGGACGGGACCATGCTGCAGTTGTCAACACTTGGTGCTAAAATCTGTACAATCCTCGCCGCTCCGCTCCATACTCGACACTTCCACTGTCAGTCAGCACCGTCTGACCAAGTTCCTCTCTCCCAGCCGCATCGACTATTCTCAAATTGGGACGGGCCCCGACTTGCTATCTCAAGCCCGACGACGCCACGCTTGTAACTTTCATATCCACCGATCCTCACTCACTTTCACGACCACCTGTCCCTCTCCCCACCTCGCTCGCCCCGGCACCACCAACATCATGGCTTCTCTCGACACGCTGGACATGGTCGTCCTGGCCGTCCTCCTTCTCGGGACCATCGCATACTTCACCAAAGGCACCTACTGGGCAGTCCCACCGAAAGATCCCTACGCGTCTCTCACAAATGGATCCGCCAAAGCAGGCAAGAGCAGGGACATTCTCGAGAAGCTGGAGGAGACGGGCAAGAACTGTGTCATCTTCTACGGCTCTCAGACTGGAACCGCCGAGGACTATGCATCTCGCCTAGCCAAGGAGGGCTCCTCGCGCTTTGGTCTGAAGACGATGACTGCCGATTTGGAGGAGTACGACTACGAGAACCTGGACAAATTCCCCGAGGACAAGGTCGCCTTCTTTGTGTTGGCCACTTACGGAGAGGGCGAGCCTACGGACAACGCTGTGGAGTTCTACGACTTCATCGGCGGCGAGGACGTCTCATTCAGTGAGAAGAGCGCCGAGGAGTCCCCCCTGAACAGCATGAAGTATGTCACTTTCGGGCTCGGAAACAATACCTATGAGCACTACAACTCCATGGTTCGCAACGTCGACAAGTACCTGACGCGACTCGGTGCTCACCGTATTGGAGAGGCTGGTGAGGGTGATGATGGTGCCGGAACGATGGAGGAGGATTTTCTGGCTTGGAAGGAACCCATGTGGAATGCACTCGCGGAGGCTATGAATCTGGAAGAGCGCGAGGCCGTCTACGAGCCCGTATTCGAGGTGACTGAGAAAGAGGATATGGATGCGTCCCACGACACAGTATACCTGGGCGAGCCCAACAAGAACCATCTTGAAGGCAAGTCCAAGGGTCCTTACAACGCACACAACCCATACATCGCGCCCATTGCCGAGTCCTACGAACTTTTCCACGACAAATCTCGGAATTGCCTGCACATGGAGATTGACATTGCCGGCTCGAATCTGTCCTACACTACTGGCGACCATATTGCTGTCTGGCCCACCAACCCTGGCCGTGAAGTGGAGCGACTATTGAAGGTCACCGGATTGAAGAAGAAAGCCGACACCGTTATCGCTGTGAAGGGTATGGATGCCACTGCCAAAGTGCCGTTCCCTACGCCAACCACATATGATACCGTCTTCCGATACCAACTCGAAATCTGCGCGCCGGTCTCTCGTCAATTTGTTGCCACTCTTGCCCAGTTCTCGCCCAATGATCAGATCAAGGAGAAAATGACCAAGCTTGGTGCCGACAGGGAGACTTTCTCCGCCGAAGTTGCCAAGAAGAACTTCAACATCGCCCAGTTCCTCGAGCACGCCGGCAACGGGGAAACGTGGGACAAAATTCCCTTTGCTCTCTTCGTTGAATCTCTGAACAAGATTCAACCGCGCTACTACTCCATCTCGTCCTCATCTCTCGTTCAGAAGAACAAAGTTTCCATCACTGCCGTCGTTGACTCGGTCGAGGTTCCTGGCGCGCCTCACATTGTCAAGGGTGTGACGACGAATTATCTCCTCTCGCTCAAACTCAGGCAAGAGGGTCAATCGAACCCAGATCCTCATGGTCTGAACTACGCCATCAACGGTCCACGAAACAAGTACGATGGCGTTCACGTCCCTGTGCACATTCGTCACTCGAACTTCAAACTTCCGTCAGACCCCAGCAAGCCGATCATCATGGTCGGTCCAGGAACTGGTGTTGCACCGTTCCGTGGGTTCGTCCAGGAACGTGCTCAGCAAGCGAAGAACGGCGAGAAGGTTGGCAAGACATTATTGTTCACTGGAAGCAGAAACCGCAACGAGGACTTCATGTACGAAAAGGAGTGGGAGGTAAGTTTTGCATCGTATTCCAGCAGATTGAGATGCTCGTGCTGACTATGAAACTCACAGCAATATACCAAAGACCTCGACGGCCAATTCGAGCTCATTACTGCCTTTTCCCGTGAAAGCGACAAGAAGGTCTATGTCCAACATCGCCTAAAGGAGCGCGCCGAGGAAGTCAACAAGCTCCTGGAGCAGAAGGCGTATTTCTACGTGTGCGGTGACGCGGCGAACATGGCGCGGGAGGTCAACGAGACGCTGTCGACCATCATCAGCGAGCAGAGGGGTGTTGAGAAGAAGAAGGCCGAGGATATCGTCAAGGGCATGAGGAGTGGGAATTTGTACCAGGAGGACGTCTGGTCGTAAATACGGGTGCATGCAATGGGCAATATAGAGGGATCTGTTTTTCAGAGCGTTGAAGAAGGAAGGCATTCGGAAGAGGTGGTGGGGATCGAAGTGTAGATAGGTGTTGAGAAGGCATAGCATGAAGTCTCTGCGATGTTTTGTCTTTGATGCAGTACTCCTTAATAGCCTCAACCGAAAACTCACCGTTCACCGTTCGAACACGTCTTCCGCTATTATGCAGCGTTCCCGATTTCTGACATGAACCAGACGATGCCCTACCAAGGTACTCGATTAGATTTCAAACCTTCAGGAAGCACGGGGCATGTGAATAGAATAAGCTCTCGCGAAGAACGAGGATATTCGGACGTCTCTCGACCGCCTCGTCCATCTCTCTCTACAAGTCCCATCGAGCATGCCCCTCCAATCCGACAGCTTCGGCATGCAGCATTGGCCAGTCGTACTGCATGCAGTGTCCGTCCGGGCAGAAAGAGAAACACGACTGGATTTCTGGATGAACGGCAAATTTCCCGCTCATCCACATCTGAGATTGCTAGGAGGTATCACCGCCATCAAAGACTCGCCGCTGTCTTTCGCCCCGGAGACCGGGTTCGGCGGGCTACAGTCTTGCTTCGCTGACAGCGACATTGAATTTGAGGGGTTGGGAAACTTGTTGGTTTGATGTCGGGGTTTTTGTTTTCATGCTGTACGCCGACGGACCGAGATGGCCGAGGGTGCAGGTTGTGGGATCGACTTTGCAGATGTGGTGCGGCGATGAGGGCTCCTTTGGTGGTTGGTTGATTGGAATAATGGCAGATGGGATGCGTTTGTATTGCGGAGGATTCTTGTGGTCGCACAGTCTTTCGTCGTCGGCCCCTTGCATGCATTTGTGGGACAGCGCATTATGCATGAGCGAATCCCCTGCTTCGCAGGTCGTTGCCATCGTGCGAGTACAAAGAGGAGGAATCAATTCCGTGTATACATTGCACTTGAAAGAGGCTACATATGATGGATGGAATAATTCGACGCTGAAAGCACATCTTTGGTCTGCTTTCGGAGGTGGTTGCGCTGGCACACAGCGGCAATACTGCCGCAGCTCAACCAGATCGCCAATGCACTGCTAGCCGGGTGTTCAAGGACAGGCGATCAGGGGAACAAGCGCCGATGCAGGTACGACCAATTATCTCCAATGTTCGACTGGGCTATTTCTGCCGCCGTGCTTGGACTCGAAAGCTCTTTCGTGCCACCACAGGCCGCAGGATCAACCACTTTGCGGCTGCAATTGCGTCCGAGTGGCTGTCGATGGACTTGCGCTCAATGCAAGAGTTGATGCACTTCCCCACAGCACCCTACAGCGGCGCTGCCATCTTCGGGAAAAGTTTCGCGGTCTACGACACCTGTCAACCGAATTCTTCGACGGCAGTGCCGACCAGGTGGAGCCAATAATGTGATCTATCAGAAACGAGAGTCGACCCGAAGACTCGAAGAGGAAGAGGTCCACGGGCATAATGCGGCACAGCGGGGGCATCGTTGACATCTTGTTTTCCCAGCTCAGATCGACGACAGACGGACGTAATGCCAGATACCGGGTGGTATCATCGAAGAGAGTGAACGAGCGATGCAAAGCAGTAGAAAGGTGGAGAGAGGTAACGATCCACAGGTGCAGTGTTGGACCGTCTGAACCGGGGCGAGCGAGCATTTTGTGGCGTTCTCCGCATGATGGTCATGCAACGGGAGGTTCTTCGCAGGACCAAACAGCGAGCAGCTGTCGGTCGAGCCTTGTCTGTTTTGAACAAAGCCGACAGGGCTTGCATGGTGCAAAACAGGCCGTGAAGGACGGGCTTGTGACAGGTACGCAAGAGTCGCATCTGCAGGGCCATAACAAAAGCATTCGTCTGCCCTGGAGCGCGACACTGATGCACATTATACTGTGCTCTTTGTCGTTTTCCTCCTCCTCCTCCTCGTTACCTTCCTCCTAACACTGTACTTTTTACCCGTCGCTTCCTTCCAGCTTCAGCGAATTGTCTTAGCATCGAGTATCTTTGGTGCCCCGTTTGCATCGATCAGGCTCGGCAGAAGTGGGCAACGCTGTGGTAGTGGTGAGGTGTAAGAGCCGTTCAAGAGCAAGGGAGCCAGAGTGTCACTTCGGCGTGGTTGTTGCGGCTGAAGTTGGAGGAACATATCAAAATCTTTATCGATTGCGGCCACTACCTCCTCCTCCCCCTCCTTGGAGACGACATCGACCGGGCTCCCGCACCGATATACCGCACAACAAAATTGCTTCAATTATCAATATCAACCGACTCCGTTGTTTCGTCACCATCCCGAAGCGCCTTCTCGAATTCGCGGTGTTGATCCCGACATAAAAGGTACGCGCATGCTCCTTCCACTTCGACCTCACTCGGACGAACAGGCCGAAAGAGATCCCGAGTCCAAGCACCTACCCTCACTTCACCACTCCCTCCATTTAATCTTTCTCATCCTTCTTCTTTCTTCTCATCCACAACACACTCAACAACTTACACAGTCCAGTGCAGTCTTCTCCATTCGTCTTTGCATACGCCTGTCGACCATACCAACACCACCGGTAGCATAGCATCCTGCTCATCACACCTGTCCCGCTGCTATCGCCAACTCACCGTTGTCAATTTGTCCGGCTATCCCATTCGCTTCCGTTCAGCTTCAGCAGGTATGTCACCTCCCTTCATCGACATCTCATCCGCTGGGAGACGACGAGGGCAAAACTCATCGTACCCAAATCTCATGACCAGAACTCCCGCTGACATGTACTCACAGAACCACCCCACCGAGCCTTCCAAGCCTTCCCCGGAAGATATCCATCCACTTCACGCATCACCGGTAAGCCTCTTCTGTGTTGAACTCTGCACATTGCAGCAACGACAGCAAGACTGGCAAGCCACTCGACACTTCTCCACCAAAGACTTCACCAGAAAGAGCATCATCCCATACTTTCCCTTGCACATCTCAGAGTCCTTCACCATGACACACTTTGGTCACCAAAACTTCAACACCCAACACTCTCCGTTTGGAAACACTTCACGTCGTCACGCAGCTACTGATGGTGTTTACAAGAACATGGCTTCCATGGACTCGAAGAACGCCAACTACAACCGCCAGAACAACGGATACAACAGCAACACGATGTACGGTGGCCAGCAGCAATGTGTCTCCCGTGCTCAGCAGGGTCAAGGATACGGCATGCAGCACAACTCCGCGTCTGATTCCATGGCAGCCCTCGCTCATGGTTTCCAAGGCATGAACATGGGTGCTCAGACCTTTGCTGCTCAGGCCAAGAACGCAATGATGTCCTCTGGCGGCAGCAACTACGGTGGTCTTTCCGTGGCCACCTCCATGCCCGCCTCGATGTACGCCAACGCTGGTCAATACGTCTTCCCCAACAACTACGCCACTGCACAAACGGCTCAGTCGCCGGGCATGTACACACCACATGCATCTCAGTACATGCAACAGCTCAGCTACGGCGGTGGGTACCAGCAGCACGACAACAGTCCCATGTCCCAGAACTGGACACCAACCACAGCCGGTGCTAACGGAGAGGTGCCAACGCTCATCACACCTCGCCGAGACTCCATCTCATCCAACGAGAATGACCAGCCCACCACTCCGTCATACGCAGGCTACCCTGGCTACGCTCACGGTGGTGTGGCCATCAACCGCTCTCCGAGTGGCGTCTTCACCCACAGCACTCCATCGCCGACGTCCATGGTCGGTCCGTACGGCATGCCCATCGCCAAGCAGCCTGAACAGGTCGATGTCTCCCCACGCATCAAGCTCCTCATCTCTCGCGAGCCAATCATCCCACGTGCCATCCCCGCTCCATCGTCGCCGCTTAAGCCTCTGGACCGTGCATTGGAGAACCAGCGTGGTGAGACCAATGTCTACATCCGTGGCCTCCTGCCTCAGACTACCGACGAGCTCCTCGAGATCTGGGGTTCCCGCTTCGGCGACATCAAGAGCTCCAAGTCCATCATCGACCTCAACACTGGACTGTGCAAGGGGTATGTCATTGTCATTGTCATGGCGACTTTCTCTTCCCTCACTGACATGTCCCAGTTTCGGCTTTGTGAAGTACCACAACTACGAAGACGCCGAGAACTGCATTCGTGGCTTCCACTACCTTGGATATGAAGTCAGCTTCGCTCGGGAGTCGTTTTACTCCAAGCTGAAGACGTTTGCCGACACCACGAACACCAACCTCTACGTCTCCAACCTGCCCAAGTCGATGAACGAGCACGAACTGGCCAATTTATTCGCTCCTCATCAGGTGGCGTCATCCAAGGTGCTCCGCACGAAGGAGGGACACGGTCGAGGTGTCGGTTTCGCCCGGTCAGTCACTTGCCCGTCCTCATCACTTGACCTCACCACTGACTCTTCACCAGGTTCAACACCCGCGATGTTTGCGAGGAGGTCATCAAGACCTTCAACAACCACACCATCAGCTCGGGCGGCGAGGAAATGCAGATCCAGATCCGCTACGCCGACACTCAGGAGCAGAAGTCTCTCAAGCAGCAGACTCAAGCGGCTCGCCAGTTCCGATCGGCAGAGTACGAATACGCCACGCAAGCCTGGCGCCAGGGCCGTCTTCCATACGCTGGCTCCGCCCACGACGGCCAGAACCCCAACGAGTTTGACCAGTATCTCGGCACAACTCCAGCGGTACCCATCCAAGGCCAGCGTTGGGCCCAGTCGGCCATTCGCCAGATTCCGGGTCGCAGCCCACTCGGTGCTGTTCCGTACACACCCAACGCCGCTCAGCTCAATATGACCAGCAACACCGACGGCCAGGCCACTCCGACTGATGCTGGTGCCGACTCGAAGCCTGCCACCGGCTCCCCAGCCACTGCCCAGGCCACTGCCGCGGTCGATGCTGTCGCTCCAGCGGAGCAGGAGTAGGAGGCATGCCTCTACCCAACATCACTACTGTCGAGCGTCCATGCATCGCTCTGTACACCATCATGACTACCCGGCTGCCGTTCTGAGCTCACGATTCAGCACGAGCGTGGCACCACGCATCGTCTCGCCGCATCACTACGCAACTCTGCATTCCTACCGCCGCGACCGGTCCCTGTTCGCATCCACTGTCGCTCACTGCCAACGACTATCCGAATATGCAGTGTGATATGGTGGCATATCACAGCATTACATCAACAATGTGTGTTCGTCATGCCGCCATGACTGACTTGGGAACGGGATATACCTTTGGGTCGCAGATTCAGACAGATAGCTTTTCCCTTTCTTCGCGTTTGAGTCTTTCTTCGCGTTTGCGTCTTTCTTCTTTTGCTGTTCAGCGCGGCTGCCATCAGACTGTAGCCTCCACGGGCGTCGATGGGGATGGGGTAATGAGCGAGTATTGTCGCTGCTATGAGATCATGACAACGATGGTATCGAAAAGTAAATAGACTGTTACAATTGCTTGTCGCTGTCGCGGATCCCGTGTATCGTGCTGTCTTGTGGTGATGCATTGAGGCATTGTCGTCCGTGAATGAGTCGGCATCGCCGCCTTGGCAGACTTCATCCATGCGCGGTCCTCAGTCGGACCGCCAATGATTCATCGTCTTCGTCCTCATGATGTGCCGGCGGTGGATGAGATGTTCGGACATGGCGGGAGTCACCCCTGGTCCGGACGTACTCGTGCAGAAGTCCGGTACGACATCGTGTCGCCGAGGACTCAAGGATGCACACCTATCACCTTCGACATTGTCGTACGCAGCGATGCAAAGAGGGATGTCAGGACATTTATTGGCTGTGTAATGAGGGGGTGGCCTGCGTGTGTGAAAGGATCCAGCAAGCCTTCCCCGGGACGTTTTTGACACGAGCGATTCGTCAGCGAACTCTGCTGTCCCTGAGAATAGTTCTATTGGCTTTAGATCGTCCCGATTCAGCTGCAGGCACGAGACCCACGACGACGCCATGTGATGTGATTTTTTGACTCCTCCTTGTCCACCGCGACCTCCACCATCCGAGAACATTTTCTTACACACATTTGTATCCACGCCCGCGCAGCGTGCCAAGTCCGTCAGCGCGTCAATACGAGGGCCGCGGAAGCAGTATTCTAATAAAGTGGAGGAATCCGGACTTTTGGTGAAACGCGAATCCTCCAGCTTTCGCCCGTTTGGTACAGACGAGGCGATGCATCTGCACACGGCGAGATAGAATGAGTACGTTCGTTCACCCTTTTGCGAAACTGCCTTTCGCTCGAGGAACCAGTCATTTGCCATGCAGGACCCTTCACTGACGACACCATGCATCTTGACAGCCGTTGCTACACCTACAGATGAACGTCCGTATTTTCCTCACAACTTCGACCTACCCTATCCGGATCCGAATAGCAGTCCCCCGCCTGAGCCTCTCCTCGTCGCCCCGCCCACTGCTGCCTATCCTCCGCCGCCGAATCCGACCCTGCGCGAATCGCCGATACATCGTGGCCGAGCGCTGAGTGCTACGGGCATCCGCAATGCATCGCCGCGAGCCACAACGCCAGCATCGCAGTCGCGACCCAGCCTAGATTCCGATCACAAACCTTCCGTGACATACGGGCACCATCGGCAGACCTCCATCGTGCATGGCGTGCAACATTCGCGGAATCCTAGCATGTTATCCTCCACGCATTCAAGTCCGTTGAGCCCGCAGAAGATCATGGCGAATAGTGGTGGAGATACCGGCGCGGGCGCCTTCAATCCGATGACGGTCCTGCACAAGAGCCCGTCCATGTCGACCTTGCACGCAAACCCTCCAAGCAATGGCGTAGCGACTACGGCGAATCGCAGCTTTGAAAGTGGCACTATGCAGAGAAGACAACCAGAGAGAATGCACAGCGGGAAGGTCAAGAGAAGTCACGAACATCAGAGGTCACAATCAAGAGCACAGCCACAACAACCACAGATACAACCAGAACCCAAGACTGTTGGCGAATATGCGCTCCACCATCTGTTCACGTCGTTCATCGCAGAGGCCGATGAGCGGATCGAGCGATGTATGATCAAGAGTGGCGAGCCAGAGCCGCGCATTGAGAGCATCTGCGGTCCGGGCGCCGATCCGGCGTTCGATCAATTGATCAACTCGTTGGGACACATCAACCGGCATAAACCCATTTCTTTAATCGACTCGGTCATATACTGGCGGAAGAAGAAAGCAGACACAGCGAATACCGTGTACAATGAACTCAAGGCCATGCGAGAAGCAGCGGGAGCCACGCAGCGTGCGGTGACCAACGGACCATCGTCAGCACCGGGACCCCCACCAAACAGCCAGGCGATCGCGATGATGGAGACCAACGTTACAACGGCGGATCGACGCTCGACAGTCTCGATCTACATTCTATGCCGTGTTCTCATCGAAATCATGAGTCAGACGACGCTGAAGGCCCTCAACGGTCCGGACAGCACTTTGAACACCGCAGGACGGCTGGAAGATGTCATTTACGGACAACTCCAAAGCGTTGATCCCGATCTATTGGCGACTTCGCCTGTGATCAGGGCGAATTGGGTCATCCGCGGACAGCTTTTGGGTGTTATGAGTGGAGTCCGGTTTGATGAAGTCGTGGACAGGTTTCTGAAGGACTTGAAGACTGCTCAAAAGCGATTGGCTGTAAAAGGTCTGGCCGAGCCTAGACTGGCGGCCAAGACTGCTCTGCTGGTTCAGAGTATGAGATGGCTGAAAGTGCGGTCACAGCCCGAGGAGGCGTGGGAGCAGTCTTGTCAGATGCTGCAGCTGCTGGCGAGATTCTTCGCAGAGGTTCATGGTCGGACGATGAAGCATGCCTACGCAGAGCTGTTTGAGCATCTGCTTTTGCCAATCGCGGCCACTGCGACCTCAGAATTGAACATGCCCAGGTGGAAGGAAGTCGTGGCTGTACTCCAGCCCAAGATCACACAGATGCTGTCGAAAGCGGATCATTGGCCGTATGTGTACCCACTGCAAGCCGTTCTGCTGTGTGCTTCACCAGCAGAACAGTTCGCCGCACAATGGCTCCCTCTTGTTACGACTTTTCAGCCCAAGGCGAGGGACCGCGCAGGACGATCTCACGCGCTGAAGGCAATTTGTCGACTCGTCTGGCGATATCTCTACCGCACTTCAGAGTCGATGAATGCGGTCAGCCGGAAGCTGGACGAGATTGTCAAGATTGTCTTTCAAGGCGGAAAGCGAGTGCTGATCTCCACTGATCCAACCATTGCAGACCCTCTCATTCAGCTAATACGGATTATCGGATACAAACACCAAGATTTGTGCTTCCGGACCATCATCTTCCCGTTGATGAATGCGGAGCTGTTCTCAGGCCCGGAGAAGGATTTGAAGATTGAGAATCTCGATCCTGAGAAGACTGTCATTGCTATTCGAGCATTCCTCGCCATCATGGCTGACCTTGAAGGAGGTCAGCCTCCTCCATTCCCTACCCACTTCGAGTGCGACTCTCTCATGGATCCTCACTCCCGATCTCCCATTACTCATCGCCGAACTCGCTCCCAAGGCTTTGTCCTCTCCGCTGGTCGGACGGAACGCCTTTCACGACCCGTGATGACCACGAATCTTAATGAAGTTGCTCGCGAATATTATGTCAAATTCTGCAAAATGCTGGGCCAGCTGACCATCATCTGCGACAATACCTTTGGAGGCCAAGCGGTTCTCGATGAGAAGTTTTCCTCGCATACCACCCCGAAGACGCCGATGGCGGAGGCTTTCACATTCAATCGAAGAGACGAATTGATGAATCCCACGGATGTCCGACAGCATTACTACGATCTCCTGCACGTGGCCGTTGAGGCACTGCCACGGTGTCTCTCGCCACACCTGCCTATCAATTCATTGGTCAACCTGCTGTGTACAGGCACGGCTCACGTTCAGTCACATATTGCTACATCCTCTGCGCAGTCGCTCAAGTCCATTGCTCGACAGTCGCATGCGCAGCAAGTCACGATCGGGTTTGCACGATTCATTTTCAACTTCGACGATCGCTATGCCACTGTTTCGGATGGTAGCCTTCTCGGACCTGGCCACATCGAGAATACACTCAAGCTGTACGTCGAGCTCTTGCAAATATGGATCGACGACATACAGCAACGTACGAGAAAGGCTGTCGTGGTGGATCCAAATGACGAAGACGACCAGGGTGCCCGCCCTCTGCCGCTCGATCTTGCTAGTGTGCTTGCACATGTTGATGAGGTAGAGTCGCACGGCCTCTTCTTTCTGTGTTCACCGTCAAGAGCTGTACGAGCCGTGGCGGTTAACGTCTTACGCCTCATCACCAAGTTCGACACGGCGCTGGGCAAGCCTTGCACACGGATCATCAGTATCCTCGAGGGCGGCTCGCATGCAGTGATTGACGTCAATGATGAGCGGCTCACTCTGGCAGAGCGGAGTCGGCTACAGAAGGGCTTGCGAAGAGGCAACGTCAACAACACACTTGTTGAGCTGTGCAGTAGCGACGTTGCGCACGATGCCAACTTGTGGTTCAAGGTCTTTCCGAATCTCATCCGACTGAGCTCGGAGATTTGTTTGCATGCAGTCGCGCTGACGAGAGAGCTCGTTTGCCAACGACTGACGCACAGCCATCGCTCGATCGGGAACCTCGCAGAAGGCAGCAAGCAGGCTCAGAATGCTCTCGAGCAGGCGTTCGCTTCCAACAAGCCTCCGACTCGCCTCAACAGTACCTCCCCTGATATCGTCATCGAGCAGTGGAAAATCCACCTGATCTTCGCGTGCACGACTTTGACCAATATTGGTGGGGCGCCAAGTTACCCTCCCGTATCGAGTCAGAGCTCGCAGCATACTCGCAAAAGCTCAAAGTCATCTGCGACCAGCCAGGAGAAGATCGCTTCTGCATCGGAGCTGTTCACGCGTGTCGTGCCTTTCCTGTCAGCGTCCAACGCCAACGTGAGAAACGCAGCAGTCGCTGGCCTGGGTGCGACCAATGCTACCCTGTTCCAGACTCTCCTCGAAGCTCTGCAGCCATACATAGCGCTGTGTAGCGCTGACGCCAAAGACCGTCTGGCGTCTCATCAACGCAGCGTCACTAATCCGCGGAGAAATCGACAGACGGACTGGCTGCGTACGGAGATCACGCACTTACTCAGTCTGACCTGCCCTCTACTGCAGAATCCTGCCATCCTGGGCGAAGACTACATCATGACCTACATGGTCGATTACACCAAGCACTTGCGGATCTTCCTGAGCGACACCGACATTCAAGCGGAGCTGGAGTTCCAGAAGCTACGAACGCACTTTTGCACGCTGATGGAAGGTCTGTATGACTGCATCCGGAAGTTGAAGGACAGTGCTCAGTGGATGTCTTTTCAATCTCGCCAGGCCACATTCGCTCTGATGGAGAACTGGTGTGGCTTCTCGCCGAACGAGTCTCAACTTCGGAGACAGCAGGAACACATTCGTCGGTCGATTCTGGATCGCGAGGGCGATATGAGAAGCAGAGGCATTATCAACTCGGCGATTGAGAAGGAGAAGAATGAACTCCAACATGCGGCGCTCAGTTCCATGGCCATGCTTTGCGCCGGACCGCTGCAATTCGTTGCCGACAGCCGAGTACTGATGCAGTTCGATGTGCGGCGCATGTTATCCTGGATCAACGGCGTCTTCGAGGCGCCCAGCGATCGCACACATGCTGTGGGTCGGAAAGCACTGCAGAACCTCATCGCCCACAATATCGATCAGCCGTATCTCGTAGCGCAGACGATGAGAATGTGCTACATCGCCCGCATGCCAAAGGCGCTGGGCAGCTACTTCGAGGTCGTTACCAAAGTCTTAACCGACAATAGTAATGTCCACACGCCGTTCTGGAAGATCCTTTGTGCTTGCCTCTACACGCTGGGAAATGAAGATAGCAGCGTACGCACAAAGTCTGCTCGCCTGTTGCGCACGCTAGAAGAGCGTGTTGGCAGGACTTCGAAGCTGCAAGATCTAGACATTAGTGTCTCGGATAAAACGACGGCCGTGTACAAGCTGGCACAATTTGAGATTTCGCGAAGACTGGCCAACGCGCATCCTGAGCTGGCATTTCATGTCTTCTCGGAATTCTCGGCATACTTCAACGAACTCCAGCCGGATCATCAGCGCAACATGGTCTCGGGGATGCTGCCGTGGATACAGGCGATTGAGTTGCAGCTGGATCCCAATGGAGGACCGACAGGCACTTCTCACATGCTCTTGGTCAACCTGTTCGAGATCACCGTCAAGAGTAGCATTGCTCTGCACAATGAGATCCAGGCTCTCTGGCAAGCTCTCGCGACAGGACCGTATGGGGGGAATGTGCAGCTCATTCTGGACTTCATCATCACCATATGCTTGGACAAGAAGGAGCAGAACTTCGTCATATACGCCAAGCAGATTGTTGTTTTCTTGTCCAAGACTCCTGCCGGTGCGAGAGTGGTGGAGCATCTCATCATGCAGATCGTGCCAAAGACCATGGTGGCAGAGCGAAGAGAACCGATGCAGACTCCAGTTGACACGGCTGGTCTGCCCTACGTTGCCGATCTGGCCGTCGTTCTACCCAGCGGTGCTAAGCAGAACGGCTTGTCCCTGGGACAACTCAGCATGATCTTGCTCGTCGACCTCGTTGTGTCGCCATTCCAGCTTGCCGCGGACAAAGTACCCGTCTTGCTTCAAGTCATACTTGTCCAATGGGATCAGTACGTCAGCGTCGTCCAAGATCAGGCTCGCGAGATGCTCGTCCATCTCATCCACGAGTTGGTCATCTCAAAAATCGACGAGAGCACGACCGAGCCGGATAAGAAGTCCATCGAAGACTTCATCGATTTGGTTCGACAGCAAGATCCGAAGATCGCATGGTCATACACGGACAGTGAAGTACGTGCCGGCGAGGAGGACAGCAGAGCCGTGTCCGAGCCCATGGCGTATGTAGTTGATGAAGTCGTGAGGATCTTTTCAATCACGTATCCCGGCATTCGCGCGGAACTCGGCAAGGTCACGATGCAATGGGCGACGTCTTGCGCAGTTCGTCACGTCGCGTGTCGGAGCTTTCAGGTATTCCGATGCGTGTCGACCGAGCTGGACCAGCCGATGCTGGCGGATATGCTGGCAAGACTGTCCAACACGATTGCCGATGACGAAAACCACGACTACCTCATCTTCTCATTGGAGATCCTCACTACTTTGAGGAGCATCATTGATGCATTGGATCCGTTGAATCTGTTGCCTTATCCGCAATTGTTTTGGAACACATGTGCGTGTCTGGACACCATCTTTGAGAGGGAGTTTCGAGAGTGCCTCAGCATGTTGGGACTCCTCTTGACAAAGATGGACCTCAGTGATCCTGCCGTTTTGAAGATTCTGCAAGAGAGCCAGCCGCCGGCGTGGAAGGGCGGATTCAATGGCATTCATTCACTCATCTACAAGGGCGTGAGGTCTAGTGGGTCGATGGACCGCTCACTGGACATCATGGAGAAACTCGTCAAACTTCCATCGAGCGACATTGTCGGGAGCGATGATCGATTGCTGTTCACGATCTTGGCGAACCTGCCGAGGTATCTGCATTACTTCGACGACGACGGCAATGCGTCCTGTCTGGAATCTGCCGATGTGCTTGGCTTCGCAGCGGAGAGCCAGAATTATGTCAATCTCGCACGAACACTGCAGGCGTTTGCAAGTGGAAAATTCAAGAACGAGAAAGACTTTCTTTCGCAATGCATCGCGGCGATACGCACCGCGTTCTTCCCATTGCAGGAATTCAACAGCTTGGTGTTCTTGCTCGGTATGGTCAACAACCAGACGTCGTGGTTCAAAGTCAAGACGATGCAGATCTTATGCGTTATGATTCCTGATGTCGACATGCGCAAACCGGAAATCGCGACACAAGGTCCAGATCTCATATCTCCGTTGTTGCGACTACTTCAAACGGAGCACTGCCAGCAGGCACTGGATGTCCTTGACAACGTCATCGACATGACTGGAACACCGCTGGACAACAAGCATCTCCGCATGAGCATGGCCGGGTCGCACTCGAGTCGTGCGACGAGGAAGGAATACGACAGCACGAAGAGCTTGTACGGCATTCCTGACATTCCTGAGGAGTCTGGCTGGTCCATCCCTATGCCTGCGGTTCACTCCGCGCAAACGAGAGCCAATGTGCACGCAGTCTTCCACACCCTCGCCAGCGTGACCGTCAACGGATACCACGATACAGATGCCACGCCGGAGTTTGAGTTTCACAAGGATGACTACGGCCAGTACGACTCCTACTTCACGGACCGTACGGCAACGATGCTCTCCGACGACACTCGTCTTGCTGATGGCAGCAATTTCGGAGAACTAGCCGAGAAGCTCGACACGCTCGACGACTTCTTCGACGAGTCTACGATCACACCACCCGTGCTTCCAAGCAACGTCACCACGACGCAATACGCCGCCGACGAGCGGCGGGAAAGTCTCTACGACCAACAAGCCCTCCCCATCCTCCACCGATCCTTAGAGCGCAACGCGAGCATCACCTCCTTCCAAACCGGCTTCGCCGAACAATTCCGTCGCCAGCCCCAGCCCCAACAGCAACGCCCCGATCCCGCCATCATGAACCCCGCCGCGTTCGCCAACCCCGCGTCTTCCTCCTCCACCACCACCAACAGCACCAACCTCCGGCCCGGCCTCCACAACCGCTCCGTGACCTCCCCCATCATGACCCTCAACTCCTCCACCTCCTCCTCCTCCTCTTCCCCCTCCCCGCCACAACGACCCCTCCGCCGCCGCCGCCGCCCTCCTCTCCGGCGACGAAACTGCCGACGATCTTCTCGACCGCGACGCCTCTTTCTTCTTCTCCGATGGCGACGACGAGGATCTCCCGCCTAACCACCACCTTCGCATCGCCCGCTCGCAGACCGAGGCGGTTGACGAGTAGTGGGGCGAATCGAGAGGCGAGGGATACGTTGCGGGCGGCGGCGAGTGGTGGTGTT
>AFIY01000265.1:0-38665 GCA_000223825.2 Zymoseptoria passerinii SP63 | reverse complement strand
AACTGACGTTTAGGGCGCCATCCCGCGGGCTTTGATGTTGCGACGCTGACGTGCTTCCCGCCTCGTGCGTCGTTCTTCCCCCTGGAACATGTACACCGGCATGTCGTACTGGCCTGGCGTATCGAGGACCCCGTGGAGGTCCTTATCAGCACCTTCGCCTTTACCACCTGATGCATCGTCGTTGTACTCCAGCTTGGGGTCAAAGAACGCTATCCGACCGTCCGGTAGCAGATTGCCCCAGAAGGCATACCGAGGCGTACTTTTGCCAAGAGTGTCGGGATTCTGTTCATACTCTGCCAATTTGTCTGCGGTGGCCGCCATGTCGTTCAGGTGGAAGCTGAGTGCTCGAGCATTGATGCCGTTGGTATGATCGCCATCGAGCCAGACGCATTTCGGTTTGGAGAAGTCCGGTCCAATCCTATGCTCACTCAGGAACCAGGACTGGCCGCAGGTGTATCCGGTATCGCCATAGACCGTAGCTGACAATTGAGAGTTGGCCACGGATATGGCAGAAATGCAGAACGCATCGTTCTTGAGGTTGCTCAGCGTGACATAGTACGGGTCGGCTGGTCTGCCGCCGTTCTGGTTGTGGGCCACATGGATTGGAGCGCCACCATCGTCGCCTTCCGCAATCTTGTCGTTCTTGCGAGGATGGTACTGGCCAATGCGGTTGCCATCATCGTCCCAGAGGGCAATATGAGGCACATTTCCGTCATGCTTGAGAATTCGGGCCGGATCCGACCATGGCTTGGGCCGAACAACTTCGATGGGCGTCTGCAGTACCAATGAAGACACGAATCTGTTGAAGGGACTAGGAGCAGCGGTTTGACAGATCTTCAGTATCGAGAAGGGCGCAGAACGGCAAGAGCTGTCGCAATCGCAGTGCACGATAGACTACATTCTAGCTACAAGCTGAACCAAGGATGGAGCATAGCCCCCATTCGATACTGATCCCAGAATCCCACAGTCTCCGTCTGGTGTATCGCGCCTCATACATGGCCAGACTCGGCATCAGATAAAGTCGCACTCGTGCTCTTCAGGAAATGCATCACGAAAGTCCCGCAGCAGCACGCTCTCCCTTCTCTTGTCCCACCAGAGCAGAGCGGCAGTGCTCAGATTGAAGAAAAGCAGCGAGAGACTAATCCAGAGTGATGCGCTTCCACCCACGCATTGTCGGAACATCTCGTGGCCAGAATCCTCGAAAGCACCGTAATTACTGAGCTGACAACTCCATGTTGTGAGGTCGAATGCACCAGCGTTGTATACGTCGGCAGGCCCGTAAACCGAATACGTCTTGTTGCCAAGCCATGGGATGTCTTGATATTCGACTCCGTATGTAGGATCGAATTCGCCGGACTGAGCATGATTTACTAGGCACAGCAAGAAAGATGCCAGCGAGAGACCGCAGTCAATGCCTAGAACGAGGAAAAGGGCAAGCCTCTGCGGCGCCGAAAGCTGCGAGATTTCAAGACTCATATCAGCAACGCGATCTTTCCAATGAACGAACAGCTTCGCCACTCGGTGGGAACAACATTTGACTCACAAGCATTGCTTTTGCTCGTCGATAGACGAAGATACCGAGCCAACCGAGGAACAGAGCCACAGTTATGCTCAGGCTAGCGCTGGCCACTAATGTCTGATAGTCCTTCCGGTCAGTCAGAACGGCAGGATATCGTGCCAGGCCAAGTCCATCGTTGTGTTCGTCCTGGTGACGATTGACTGTGCCTCCGTGAGTGATGCCTCCTTGCGTTGCATTGTTGTACGTGGTCTGGGCGTCAGCCTAGAAAGCCACCCCGAGGACAGCGAGAAGGATAACGAGAGAAATGTTGGCCGCGAACAGCAGAAAGAAATTCCGGCTTTTCTTCTGTGGTCGCTTCGAGTTCGTTGATCTGTGTGGATACATGCTTGCATCTGCAATAATCAGGTCGTCTGTATGGAGGATGGCCTGCAGAGGAATGCTGCTCTTAAATATGCTAGGAGTGGCTCGGCCAGTTGTTTCAGGAGCCATCGGTGAATTTTAGCGGCGCTTAGAGGACAAAGGCAGCGTCGCGCCCAGTCTTTGCGCGCTTGACATAGCCAGTATCTCTACCAGCATAAGGCTCGTTCTGCATGCACGCCGTGCATTGTCCACGCGCTAATGTTATTCTTCCGCTTGGCGCATCACCGGGGAGCCACCGTACCGACGAAGTCAGACGCAGGCTTCAGTACTTCCCAACCCAAACCCATGTACGTTCTGTAACCACCACTTCTCTGATGATGAGGTCTGAAGTCCGAGTCGATGCCCACTCGGTGTTCGTTGGATATGCGCCGAGCGAAACAAGGTGGTCACCGACCCATGAATACCCATGTTGCTTCAACGCCCTTTCGATAGGGGACTCGATGAGAGAACCATCATCGTCCTTGTGGCACTCGTTGAGGGAGGCACCGGCTTTGGCCAGGGTAGTCATCGTCTCAAGGCTACAACTATCGACCGCAAAGTGGAAACAGGTCTGGAGAACCAGCAAATCTGCCAGCTCTGGATGCTTGGACAACAAATGCTTCATAAGCCAAGACTGACTTCCAGCCGCAGCGCCACAAAGTGCTCTGGCAGGGTCAGCGCCATAGCTGAGCAGCAGCTCTACAGAATCCCGTTGCCCGCGCATCGCGGCTCCTTCGACTGGCAGGCTTCCGTACCCGCTTTGCGGCGGCCCCTCACTGGCATCTGCGCCGCGTTTCAACAACATCTCGACCAAGTGCGTTCGGCCCAAAGATGCAGCAAGATGTAAGGTTCCGCGAATCGGATAGTGGTCTCGAAATGGGCGAGCATTGGCATCGACGCCATGATCCAGATCCCACTGCACAATTTCAGCTTGGTCGCCTCGAATAGCAGCCCAGAGGACGAACTTTCCAAAGTTCTCGAAGTCTGACAACCGCTTGCCGATTGCATTGAAAAGCATTTCCATGATGTCCCCACGTCCAACTTTTGCTGCCGTAAGAATGGCTCGTAGATATTCGAGGCTGGTCGTAGGCAAGCGATGCTCGGGACGCTGTAGCAAATGAACGATAGTCGTATGACCGCCAGATATCGCGGCTCGCAATGCACTGGGCTGCGACGTTTGCAACACCGTATGATGCCTACGCTCGTCCTGATCATTCCATCCCGAAAGTGCTGCAAGACCGACCCGGTCATGCCACCAGAGTTGCGCTTCCGTCTCGAGGCGGGCGCCGTTCTCTAGAAGGAAATGAACAATCTGCAGGTGACCTTCGCTGGCGGCCAAAGTCAAAGGCATCCAGAAGTAAGGCGTCGTCCCACTGATCGCTGTTTTACCAGACGTGGGCCTGTCAAGTAACATAGACCTGACCATGGAGAAGTTGCCAATGATTATAGCGCCGCTGAGCAAGTTTTGTGAGTCGAGACTGTCCGTCGTGGGATCATCCTTTGCTAAAATAGCAAGCTCCGCGACGGATTCATGCCGAATCTGGGCGCTCTCCTGATCCAGATCGTCCACAAGCATGTCGATAGCTTGGTTGACTTTGGCAAGGACTTGTAGATAGCCTTTGCTGCAGCTTGTGGCCGACCGCGATTTGTTAAGCAATACCTTGCCCCTCAATTTGCGTTCCATACGATCCATCATACCAGGGGTAGCCGCGTCGTCGACGTCAACGGCCTGGCATGTGCAAATGGCGTGGAGGATCGCTGTGTCGAATGCTTTGTTCACGGTCCGCAAAAGGACCGCTTTCTGAATGCCGATGTCAAGAAAATGAGGCGTTCGATAATGGCCTCCAGAATTTCCAGTGGGCAGGATAGCAGAGTCGCCATGATGATGATGCAGTGTTCTGTTCACGACCAGAGTGTGTGCGAGGAAGGAGGACTAGGAGCGGGATCGCGAAGCTGTTTGTCTCGGACATTGCCGATACCTTCACAGAGATCGAATGACGCGGACGCGGAAATCATCGTGCTGCTCCCCGAGTGTGGCGGAGGTGAGCTGACAAGAGACTATTATGCGTCTGAGGCAGAGGCACGGGGAGAAGAAGCGTGTTCCCCAATGTCGCCAAGACGCTAGATCGTCTGCGCACGTGAAGTTTCTGACTTCACTTTCTCCTTCTTTCTTTCTTTCACCATATCCTGCCGCTCAAGCTACTGGCAAGAGCACTAGTCAGTCCCCATGCAACCATCTTTATGCTTGCACTGCAGACCCTGTATGAGCGCTAGAGTCTGGAAGCGCCCTAATAACACGATCGGGCGAGGCACAGCACCATCAACCGCAACCGGCTATTCTCCAGTGCTAGTGCTGCTGCGTATTTGGACCATATCCCAGCGGGATTACATGCTCCGTGGTCAGGTAATAGTTGAGGTACAGGCTTCGACATGGATGCTGCAATTTACACGCTGATGGATGGCTCTCGCTGGCGAAGTGCATGCAGAAACCTCCGCCACGTACGTACAGGTCGAACCCAGGCCAGACGAATTGAGAGTAGATCCATCTTGCTACGCTCTAACGCACAGCGCGCAGCTGTCAACAACAGAGCGTGAGCACTGGAGCGCCGGACAAGAGCAAAAATTAGATTGAAGAAGAGCGCAGCTTTTGAGTGAGGCACAGAGAGCCCTCTGAGCCATCCTGCTAACGCAGCAGCAATGGAACTCAAGTCTATTCCACTATAAGGGGGTGGGAGGAGAAGCGTGTGCGTCTCCTCATTTCATCTTTCTACTACCTTCAGTTCTACTGTCAACGTCACTGTTTTGCAAAACTACTTCCAAACCACACAGGACCATGAAGCTCAACATCGGGAGCAATGTCCTTCTTCTTGCCTCGCTCTTGGCCTGTATAATACGTCTATCGCTGGGATTTCCTCTCACTCAAGCGCTTCATACTCCTGGCTCGCTGTCCGACCGTGAGCTTTTCGCCCCTCGTCTTCTGCGAACCCATGAGAATGGAAAGCTGTGGCAAGACTCAGACGCTCTACACATCGAAGGAAGGAAACAAGCTGTTCGCGTCAAAGCACGGGGATTTCCGAAAGGTTTCATTCCGGAAGCGCCGCCTCGGCCTCCTCCACCACCACCCAAAGTACTTCCTGGAGGTGCTCCTGGCTTGACGGGTCTTCCAGCCACCTCGGGTGGACGTGCCCCGCCACCAGTTGGTATTCCTGGCCTTCCAGCTCCTCGGCCTCGACCACTGACGCCACCTCGTGAGGATCCGCCAAGTCCGAAGCAAGATTGGCAAGCCATTCCACCCGATGAGAATCCCGGAGCTGGAGGCAAGGGAGGAGAAGACCCTCTGCCAGTTCTTGTATACCAGACTCGGGGTCGCACAGCGATCGACAGATATGCTCAGATGGTCACTGGTCAACGCCTAGACACTCGCATCGTCAACAACGTAGCAGATCTCGACTATTCCTCCGATCACCCAGCCTTTTTGAATTTCCGTAACGCAGGGTATAGAGTGCGAGACGACGAGTGGGCGTTCGACCACAGAATCAAGAATGGGCCCTACAGAGACGCGCTGAAGAACTTCGATTCCGACGACCTTGGTTTCGATTACATGGCCAATAAAGCTAAGCTGAAGGAGATTGTCGTCTCGAACGACGCCGGTCTACGTCTCAATAAGGGCCTATACGACACAGAAGGAAGATTCATCATGTACCAAGAGGCGGACAAGTCAGTCCGATCTCCAAATGCGCATCCAATCCCGCTCAATGAAATGGGCATGCAAGCTTTTATTGAAACAGCAAAGGACAAAACCCAAAATCTCAAGGCAGTTTTCCTCACGGATATCCAAAACACGGAATTCTTCAAAATCGTCAGGCAAAATGATAATGATGCGAAGCAGCCTTTCAGCAAGATCCTTACGTTCGAGCGCGGCACCCCAGCCTTCGACCGCATCATGGACAGTCCAAATTTCTGGAGCAAGCTTTTCTCCTACGAGAACCACCACAACGCCATCGGGAGAAAGATCCCTCACAAGATCATTGTTGCTCCAGGACAGGCTCAGCCGAACCCCGAGGGCAGCCAACTTTGCGCTGCGGTTATCTTCAAGTAGCGACCCTGCCATGTGAGCGGCAGCACTCGCAGAATCCCGGCCTCTGCGATCTTACTTGCCGGAATGCTTGCTGGTCTGTCTCTGTGTCTGCTACTTGGTCTACTGTCTGGCTTTGCTTGTGTTGGCGTCCCTGACTATCCTAAAGGCTGGCTGGTCCTTGCCCATCGGTGTTTCGTTTTTTCGTGTCGACGGCTGGCCCGTCTACTGTCTGGCATTGTTTCGCTTTTGTATGCTGTTCCAATGCAAGCTATCTACGTTAGCATACACTACATATAACTGTCTTTACCATTCCAAGATGCCTGACGGCATGGCATGATCACCACTTCCATCAAGCGCGGAGCCGGTTTCCTGCAATCTCCCGCAGTTGCAACATTGCTGATGTCTGAGTGCGTCGTCAGGTTGGCGAGCTGGATCCAGCGACGAGAGTGGTCGGGAAGAGAACGACGGTGACTACCTCCTTCTCATGCGCTCCTTCCGAAAGCTCGTAATCGGTGCAGGTGCGGGATGCCGAGCTTTCTGGGAAGCGCCTGAGGTGCTTTGGAGCCTAAAGGACGTTTGAAGCGTTACGACGTCTCGGATAGCGACGAACAAACATCGATCTCTAGACTCTAAGACTAGATATTGAAAGTCTGAGCACGTCTGGGTCGGCTGGGAGTCCTTCGCCTACGATGGGTGCGGCGGGTGCTGGTGCGAGTTGGGCGGGAGGAGGTCGGATCGTGGTGGTTGCTGTTGTGTATGGTGCATTGATTTAATTCATCCTGGATCTTTGCGGGTTCAGGCATGAGTGGAAGGCGGACGAATGAATGTCACCTGTTCGCACACTGCCCATGAATCCGACATTGCTCCAAGTACCACCACCGAGCTCGTAGCACACCTTCACGCCAACATCTCTCTAATTGTCCCCTCCAACGCCTTCGGCTTGACGCCCTTCGTCGCCAACAATCTCTCCAACGTTTCATCCCAAATCTCACACTCCCCCGCCCTCAACGCATCATACGTCCGACTCCACCACTCCACGAACGCCCGATCCATCCCTCGTTCCTCCACATAAAACTCCACATGCTCCTCCCTCCCCACGACCTTCACCTCCACCCTCCTCCCCAACGCCCTCCCTATCATCCCCGCCACCTCCCCCAACGAATGACTCCTCCCCTGCGACAAACCACCGTCCTCCCCGTCCACTCCTCCCGCGGCGCAACCACCACCAACGCACTCGCAAGCCCCAAGTCCTCAATCCCCGTCCAACAAACCCTCCCATCCCCACCCACCACCACCTGGCCCCCTTCTCCTCCTCCCCAACCCTCCAATGCCCCAAATACAGCGGCCAACTCTCACAATACAACCCCTCCCGCAACAAATCGTCCACTCCATCCCACTCGCCCCCCTCCTCAAAAACTCCTCCGTCCGCTCATGCGCCGTCATGACCGCACTCCGGGAAGGATCCCCAAACGCCAGACTTGTATGATACACGTGCTTCACCCCGGCTTTAAGTGATCCTCTTCCCGTCCGTGACCCGGGGGGTAGGGAAGGGGAAGTCCTTGGAGATGCGAGGGGAGGGAGATGAGGAGGAGTTTTGTCGCAGTTCGGCGAAGGCGGAGACGAGGGAGGTTTTCGTCGTCGAAGGTGGCGGAGGCGGATGTGAACGCCCTGGGATGGTCGCGGGGAGGAGTTCTTTGGACGCCGCGTGGGGGTGGAGCTGGTTAGGATTATGGCGGGGGGTGGAGGGCGTGGTTTGTGAGGGCGTGGAGGGTGGCGAGGCCGAGTATTTCCGGAGGCGCCGAGGATGGCGAGGGTGCTCATTCTTGTCTCTCACTCTCTCCCCGTGTGCTTCTTTGAAGGGGTTTGGGATGAGGGCTGAGGAAATTCGTGGTTTCTGATTTTTGGGAACGAGAGGAGTCGATGGGATTTTCGGGGGATGTTGATGGAAGGGAGAGGGAGGGAATATCTTTTCATCGGTCAACGGAAGTCTCTGCTTGCCGTGATGGGAGCCGCGGTTATTCATGCATGCATGCGACACGATGGTTCTCCACAAATCTACTGTACAGTATATAGAGTCTGCACTTCAACATTACGGTAATCAATCTACACAATCGATTGGTTCCCGCTCCGCGCGTCGTGCCTAGCAGTGTGGTTCGTGTTAAAACTCGTTGAGCAAAGCCAGCCAGAGCGACAGCGAACATGCGATGTTACAGAGACTGTGACCGGTGAGCATATGTTAACAGGATGTAGATATGCAATGGCATACCAGCGGAGACAGCTCCGGACGTGTTCGAGTATGGTAATGGATTGGACGCAAGGGGCCCGGGCAAGGCAGGAAACGATCGGAATGCAGCGCGAGAACAGCACCTCTCGTCTTCCGTTCAAGGAGGGTGCAACACTCTTTCGACACTCTTTCGAAACCCTTCACCGTCACCAACGTCCAAAGACACCCAAAAAAATCCCAGGCCACGAAAATGCACATCCCCCAAATCCCCGCCCGACATCTCATCCGTCTGCAATCCCAGTCCCCCACCGTCTGCACCCTCACACTCCTCCTGACCCTGATCCCGCTCTACACCGTCTCCTACACCTACCGCCTCCACCATCCCTACGGCGCCGCCTCCTCCGCTCCATCCTCCCGCGTCCGTCCTCCATCGAGGAACTTCACCTCCGATTGGCTTTCCACCTCGCTGATTGGACCGTACAACCCTTTCCCTCTTCGGAGTTACTGCTCCAAAACCACGTGGCGTCCGGATTTGGTTTTCAACCTGGCGGATGCGAATGGAGGGATTGGGAATGTGAGGGGCAATATTCTCGACTTTGTGTTTTATGCCATTGAAGCCGGAGCGGGGATCTATATTCCTGGCATGGCGGGGAGGGCGGAGGGGGATCTGAGTAATGTGTGGGGGAGCAGGGAGGGAATGGGACATATGTTCGATGAGGCGTGGTTTGTGGAGAGGATGAAGGAGGATTGTCCTGGGATGAGGGTTTTGAAGGAGGGAGACAAACATGAGGAAATCAGGGAGATGGAAGGCGTGTACTTGCCACGCACGAGGCGGATGGATGATGACTTTAACAACACGCGCAAGGCACATCTGGTGGATGTCGAGACGTGGTTGGAGTCCAAGGCGGGGTATGAGAAAGATGGACCTGGAGTGATGAAAGTGAATCTCGAACGTACGCTGTGGAATTTCGACACGCGGTCCCTGCCTCTCGGAGTGAGGCGGAATTTTGGACAGCTTCTGCGCGTACGACTGGATGTTCGCAGTCTAGCGGCGGTGGTGGTGAAGAACCTCAGGGAGAGATTGGGCTTGCCCATTGATCCGAGAGACGCCGTGCCCAAGGGGGCGTTCTTTGGAGCACATCTGAGGGTCGAGTCTGATGCTGCGAATGCTGGGTGGTTGAACGGGCCGGCTGCGAATTTCACAGCGCAGACGGACGCGTACTTGAGACAGGCGACGAAATATAAACTCGGAGTCATCTACGCCGCTTCGGGAGACGTCAACGGCCTGGAGCGCTTCAAAGCGAAGGGCCTCGCACATCACCCTGCCATTCGAGTGGTCACCAAGCAAGACTTGATGGACGAAGAAGAGCAGGCCGTCATGTCAAGTCTGACGTGGGACCAGCAAGCGTTGGTCGACTGGGAGGTGCTGCAGCGGTGTAGTGTCTTTGGAGGATTGGTGAAGAGTAGTTTCAGTTTCAACGTGGCGATGAGTAGGAATCAATGGTTGGAGGATTCGGGAGCGATGGTGGAGCCGTATCGGGTGCAGGACGCGGAGGATGGAGTGGCGTTTGACGATGGGTTGAGTCGTATGCTGGATCGGGATGGATTTCATGAGCAGAGAATACCAAGAGGGATGTGGCCGTGAGGGAGGAGGAGGGAGGGAGGGAGGGCGAGGGAGGAAGAGGAGAAGAAGTGTGAGAGAAAGGATTGGAGGGAGATGATACTATTGTTGTGGTGCCTGAGGCGTGAGTGCGTGCCTCAGGTGTCAATACATGCCTCAGGCGTCAGTGAAAGGATGGGGCATATGCGAGTTGAGTTGAGCCTCATTCTGTCATGGCGATTCATTCGTTCGTTCCCTTGTTCCCCTGTTCCCTGTCTGAATTCTAAGTATGATGTGCATGTCATACCGGCAGTGAAACCCTCTCACACTCTTCCTGGTCCTCGAGCATTGGCTTGATTGAGAAGAGGAGAAGAAGAAGAAGAAGAAGAAATCACCGAGGCCCTTGGGCAAACAGGATACAACTTGAGGCGGGGCAGACAACAGCAACACCCATTTCCTCATCGCAATAATAGATACATCATACCGTAATAACTACTATGGAGAACTCCGGGGAAGTTGACGGCAAGTTGACGACTCCAGGGACCCAGAGGATATAGACTAAAAGGTATGCCCCGCCCTCGAATGAGTGGGGACCCCTCTTCCCACACTGGGACCGAGGCAGGCGCAGGTACAATAATGCGCATCATTCCAAGTACCACGACAGCTCCCCAGGGCTAGGCTAAAGGTAGATACCGCCCGACGTATATTAATTTCTCCTGCCATCCTCCGCACATTCTTCCTCCGTCTCAATCCTCCTCCCTCCAAGAAAACAAAAGACATCCCTCCCATATCCTCAAGACAACACCACAACACCACAACACCATGGCCGCCGTCCCCGTCGAGACCAACATCAAAAACATCACCGGCAGCTATGCCATGAACAAGAAGCTCTCCGACTCCACCACCCCCATGCTCAAGATGCAGAAGATTCCATGGCTGGTGCAGCAGGCCGCCAACTACTCCGCCATCACCGTCAACCTCAAGCAGTACACCGATGACCAGGGCGTCGTGCACATCGACCAGGAGCAGATCTCCTCCGTCAACACCCAGCACGAGCCGAGAATCTTGGACAACCAGATGCACGAGCGGGATATCCAGTACTGGGGAAAAGTCAAGGGACGATCGCAGTATGTTTGGGGGACACCTCGCTACTTATCCACACACAGCTAACAGGGATCCCTTTTGCACAGATTCGCCAAAGTCGCCGACCTCGAAGACAACTACCTCAAGGAGGGCTGGGAGGGCGACGATGTTCTTGAATCCCTCGCCGAGAGCCTCGACAACGGCTGGACCGCCATGCAGATCTGGGGCTTCGCCGAAGTCGAGGGTGTGCGTCGTCATGTCCGTCGTATCTTGTCGAAGAAGGGCAAGGATGAATTGCGCATTCGTCTCGTCTACGATTGGGCTCCTTCTTCGTAGATGGTGTTCGAGGTCATGAGAGATGTGGAGTGCTGGGACTGAGTTGATATCTTGAAATTATCGGATACTTGCAAGAGAGAAATACCAGGCTATACCACGAGATAGGAATGTCGAGAATGAAACGAATCGTCCAAAGAATTCTATTCTTCACACGAGAGAATATCGAAGAACCCTAACGAATGGACAGCTCTTGGAGATGATCAAACTACAGCGCCTCCCTTTTCCCAGCTCTCTTGCCGACCGCATTCTTCTCCGCCGCCAACTCCCTCTCACTCCTCTTCACGTTCCTACGCTCTTTCGTCCTTTCTTCCGTACGCTGAACCTTGGCTTCCGCTTTTCTCTCAACCGACGCTCTTCCCACACCGCCTGGTGATCTTCTACCATCTGCTACCTAGGTAGTGAATCTGCTTGCTTCTGGTAGCAACACACCGTGGAGTAGCAAACCTCGACGTGGTAATGTGTAGAGCTCACGGTACGAGATGACCGAAGATACGAGGACACGGAGCAATTTTCAGGAGATGAAAGTTGTGTGTGGAACGCTCACGGTGAGGACTGCCCGACCAGAAAAAGGGAATACGGGAAGTTTTGGTAGAACATGTGACGCTTTGAGAATGAATAGTTTCATGGTCAAGGAGGTCTGGAGGAGGATGACCTCAATCTGCGAAACATTACTAACAGTGCACCTCTTGCACCCATCCGAGTCGAATCGACATCGAACGCGGGTATACCTTCAGCAGCGAAGAGTGCCCAGTCGGTCCAGCACGGCTTTGCTTTTGACGGTCGACGATCGGTCCAGAAGCTGTACCGACTTCCTCGCACGCAAGATGTTGCACGCTGAGACTTTTCCCAGTGTTGGACAGGACAAGCCGTGGCTTTCAAGCTGGACCTGGAAGCCATCGACTGCTTCCGCCGTGGAGTCGGCTGCTCATCGGAGTCTATGTGTTGAGGCGTGACGATCACGCTCAAAACCAGACACAATCTAATAAGTCCTCTTCACCGGCGGAATACTCTCCATCTCCCCCCGATCCAACGTATCCATCACCACCCCCCGATACCCAATCTTCACCTCCTCCCCAACATCCCCCTGCCAACTCAACGTATGCTTCATCCAACTCTTATCATCTCTCTCGGGAAAGTCCTCCCTTGCATGACTACCCCTACTCTCCCGTCTCAACAACGCCGACTGGGCCGTCTGCGCCGCGCACGTCAACAGATTCCTCATCTCCATCGTCTCGATTAGATCCGAGTTCCAGATCATACTCCGATCTTTGACGCTGAGTCGCGTGTTGAAGTCCTTCTGTACGGCTTCCAGTCGGGACACACCCGTTTCGAGAGCTTCTTGCGTGCGAAAGACGGAAATGTCCGCTTGCATCACTTTCTGCATGTCCGTTCGGATCTCCGCGGACAGTTTGTCGCCGTCGGCCGTGCGGATGTTCTCCATGTCCCGCACGGAGTTCATCCCGATATCCTCGGGAGCGGGCTTGTGCGGCATTCCCTTTTCGTATTTCGATGCGATATCCAGCGCGCAGGCGCGGCCAAAGACCACGATGTCGAGGAGGGAGTTGGCGCCTAGACGGTTGGCGCCGTGGACGCTGACGCAGGCGACTTCGCCGGCGGCGTAGAGGCCTTCGACGGGTTTCTCGACGCCGGTGATGGGGTCGACGTTGAGGACTTCGCCTTTCCAGTTGGTGGGGACGCCGCCCATGCAGTAGTGCACCGTCGGGAGGACTGGAATCGGCTCCTTTGTGACGTCCACGCCGGAAAATACGCTCGCCGTTTCTGCGATTCCGGGAAGCCTCTCGTAAATCAGTTCCTTGGGCAGATGGCTCAATTGTAGATATACGTGGTCTTTGTCAGGTCCACATCCTCGACCCTCGCGGATTTCCATGTTCATGGATCGGGACACGACATCTCGAGACGCGAGGTCCTTTGCGGTTGGAGCGTAGCGCTCCATGAAGCGTTCGCCGGAGGCGTTGAGGAGGTAGCCGCCTTCACCACGGGAGCCTTCGGTGATGAGAACCCCCGCGCCGTAGATTCCTGTGGGGTGGAATTGGATGAATTCAAAGTCTTGGTTGGGAAGGCCGGCGCGGGCGGCCATGGCCTGGGGAGGATTGTTAGATGGGAACATTGATTGTCGTAAAGGGAAAGCTTACGTTGCCGTCTCCTGTCGAGGTGTGGGCAGATGTGCAGGAGAAATATGTCCGTCCGTAACCACCCGTCGCCATGACTGTGTTCTTCGCAAACACACGATGGAGCGTGCCGTCTTCCATGGACATACACAGCACGCCGACACATGCTCCATCCACCATCAGCAGATCGATAGCAAAGTACTCGATGAAGAAATTCGTGTTGTGCTGCACACCAAATCCGTCAGCAAAAGTCTCCCCATTTCTCACACCTCAATCCAAACTCACCTTGACACTCTGCCCATACAGCGTATGCAACATAGCATGGCCCGTCCGATCCGCCGCACTACAACACCTCACGCCCTGCCCTCCCTTTCCATACTTCAAACTCTGCCCGCCCAACGCTCTCTGATAAATCCGCCCGTCCTCCGTCCTCGAAAACGCCATACCGTAATTCTCCAACTCATACACCGCCTTCGGCGCCTCTCGACACATGTAATGAATCGCGTCCTGGTCCCCCAACCAATCACTACCCTTCACCGTGTCGTACATATGCCACCGCCAGTCGTCCTCCGTCATATTCCCCAATGCAGCGTTGATCCCGCCTTGAGCGGCGACGGTGTGGGAGCGTGTGGGGAAGAGTTTGGTGATGCAGGCGGTTTCGAGGCCGGATTCGGTGAGTCCGACGGCGGCGCGGAGGCCGGCGCCGCCGGCTCCGAGGACGATGGCGTCGTAGTGGTGGTCGATCATGGGGTGGGAGGTTGTGGAGGAGATGGCGGAGCCGGAGGCTGTGGTGGCGCGGCGGCGTTGGGATTGCGTGAGGAGGGTGCGGCGTTGGCAGGGGACGGGTGTGCGTCGAGATCGTTGGAATGCGGGAGTCGTTCGGTGGAGAATCGTGGAGCTTGTGGTGGTACTGCGGAAGCAGTCGAGCATTGCTCGTTGCGCCATGGTGGAGGTCTCGTCTGGATGAAATGTAGAGGTCTTTTCTTCTACGGTCTTGAAGTCGTTCTCAACACTATCGTGCTCTTGTCTGGCCACCAGATCGGAGCTCAATGGCTCGTATATTCGCCTCTAGCAGCTCTATTGCTCAGCTCTTGACAAGACGTAGTCGGAATGAGGACAATAGCAGACAGAGCCAGGGGAAGCGGAAGGAGAGTAACGATGGTGGAAAGGAAAAAAAGTTGACCTGGCCCTGTACGGTATACTATACTCATATCATACATCTCCCGAAATGCTCGAAGCCGGTTGATGCGGTTGACGTGTGGTGTGTAGAACTATCCTCGGTGAAGCTGCGAAGTTCCTCATTCGTTCCCCGCGATCTGGGGTGGATCTGGATCTGGGGGGCGTTTCCAAGTGGATTTATTCCCGGCTATGGCCGGACAAGGGTCTAATCCTCAGAATGGGACATGTGATTGGACATGTTGTATACAATACTGCTTTGCTTCGAATGCCTTCAGCCATGTTATTGCTCAATTGAACGATAAGACGGTGGATTCTTCTCCAGGAAGGCTGCGAAGGACGAGAAGCTCTCCATATCTGATATAGACAACTTTCTACAAGAGAACATACGCAAGGTCGAAGAAATGATCCATATCAGACCCCTACCTCCTATAGGCAATCGCGGCAAATATTATATCAGACCCACTAGGATGGCGGCAAATAGCGTGGTAAACTCGTATCGATATCCAAAGTCTAACCCAGAGCGTCGGAGCGCCATGAACATTATTTCCGGCAGTTCAAGCTCAGTTTCATCAGCCATGCCCTGTAGCCTCCGTTCGTGCTAACAGCGCCACGGTCAACGACATCTATCAATCCGCCTTCCCACTCTTCCCACTTCTCCCCCTCACGGCCGCACCGTCAAAATAACTCGTCGATGAACTCCCTACCACCTTGCTAGCCATAGAATCACTTCCCTGCCTTTCCCTTCCCAACTCATCCTCCCCGTCCTCCTCCCCTCCAATCTCAAACTCATCCGTCATTTCAATCAGATCTCCCACTCCCCCCGCTCCCTTCCCAGGCGTACCCACACTCGCTCTCGCAGCCCTCCTTTCCCCCGAAGGCGTAGTGACGCTCTTCGTATCTTCGTAGCGAACCGCCTTACCCAACTCTCAATCGCTCCGCCAACGTTTTCCAGATTCATATGCATACCTCCTCCGCCACCTCCTCCGCCACCTCCTCCGTGTGGGTAAGCTGGAGTATGCGATCCAGATCCAAGCGGTGTGGATTCGTCGGTATAGAGAGGGACCTCTGGGTGATAGAGCGAGTTTTGATTCCGCGGAGGAGCGACGTCGGGCAAATGTTTCGCGAAGATCTTGTTGAGAGGGTCTTGGGCGGGACCCGGACAGCGGACGGATTTGGACATTGTGCCAACGCCGCCCGGCCCGGAGAGGTAGGAGGGAAAGTAGCCGTTGTTTGCATTACTCGGGCGACGGGCCTGGGGCGGTCGATCATTCCGGAGAGGTGAGGCAGCAGGGTGACTTGGGTCGGCCGCGTTGCGGGTGAGGTCGAGCGACGTAGAGGGTGTGTCGGCGTCGGACCACGCGTTGGATTTCCGGCGTGCGGGAGGGAAGTAGCCTAGCGCTCGTCGAGGGAGACGAGCGATTTCGGTGGGCTTGGTGTTGCCGGGAAGGAGAACCCAGGAGTCGTGATGCCAGGTCGTTTCAGTGTCGACGCTCGATCCGGCGTGAGAATGGGTTGAGGTTGAGTGGGAGCGATCTCGGCCGCTGGTGAGGAGGCTTGGCTTCGGTTGTGCTTGTGTGGGTGTAGGGACCTCCTCTGCTTGCATGCTCGACAGGCTCTCGCTTTCTGCCCCTAGGAGATCCACGCCATCCGACATCGGCTTGCCCTTCACACCACATGCATCAACGGGCAATATCAACGTCGGCCGCGTCTGCACGGTGTCATTCGGCCACATGCGATTTGCTTTCCGGAGCGCATTTGCAGAGATATTGTATCGTATCGTGATTCCCGCCAGAGTGTCGTTCTTCGTCACATGGTGCACATAGACCAGAGCGTCCCGATCCTCCTCTCCTCCCGGCGGAGCTGATACAGAATTGCGATCGTCTGAGAGACGGCGTTTGAATTTCCCCAATGCATCGGTTGTAGCATAACTGCTCTCTTGCCGTGTCAACATGTCCATTCTCTTCTGCGCTCGCAGAGCTGCGGCTTGCTCTTCGCGCGTGCCTGAGCCGATATCGCCCGATTGTGGGTGAGATGTCGGCGTGGAGGGTCCCCATGAAGTCGCCTGCGTGTTTGTGAATTGTGATCTCACGCTGTGTAGCTTTCCTTGAGGCCGCCTTGATCGGTGTCGGTTCGTGGCGTCGGTCGCAGCGAGGTCATTGCCCAGCAAGTCGGAGGCGATGCCTTGAAGTGTACTCCATGAACTTCCCCATAGTCCTGCTAATGAGGGAGAACTGTCCCGCGTTATCCTCTGTCTTCCAGCCGTGCCTCCCTTGACTGAAGACCCATGCTGTCGCGGTGTTCCTGTTCCGGATCTTTGCGGATGCGCCGAAGGTAGAGGAGAGGTAGATCGACTGCCATATGGAGAAGGTAATGGAGATGCGATACGTGTCAGGTTGGAGTGGTCGGGGTCGAAAGTGGTCTCGTCGCCCTCGTCTAAACCAGAGATCAGACGCTTTGTACGCGGTCGTAGCGTCGAGGAGGAGGTATTCGCGGAGTTCGTCCGGACATTGCTGGAGCTCATCGCCAACTATGCAGCGTCGCAGGGGGTGGGATGCATGTGGTGGGAGGGAGAGCCAAAGACAACACAGGTGGTCGTCTGGAAGCGGCTTCTATAACTGGCGCATCACGTTCAGTCGGTTGAGGAGGTGGAGAGTGAAGGCAGCTCTTCGATGGTGTGTTCGTGGAGTGGTATCAAAGGATTCAATGCTGATCTCACCGGGTTGATGTGATTCGGTGCTCCCAAGCTGAGTCGTCATGGGTCGGATCGGCTGGTCTGGTCTGGGCCGGGGAGTCGGGCGTGTTTGATCGGTCAAAGTCTATCTAAACCGCTCCTTACAACGACCTCATCCCACGCGATGTCCACTGGTGACGGCGAGTATACACGGCCAACAGATACCGGAGAAAGCGTTCGCCCAGCGGTTGCATTGAATGTGCTCTCTGTTGGCGGTATGTCATACGCCACCTGCCGGATCAGCAAGTGACCGGGATCGCGATCGATGCATCGTATCCTTTGCAAGAAACGTTCACGCTCACGGCAGAGCACGAATCTCGGTGGGCTCAATGGGGCAAATTTCGGTATAACACGAGCAATGGAGGTGGTTCGAGTAAGTACGAAGAAGTGTCAGTCTCTGTTGCAGTCAAACAAGCCAGTGGATCAAGGCGACATATCGGCGTTCAACCTCGGAAGACGAAGCTCGGTATCAACCTGTGAACCCCTGAGCCTCGAAAGAAAGGATTTTCCAATCGCTACTACTGATCTCAACAAACCGCTTGTGCTGCTTGTGCTACTTGCCAGTTGCATGACATGATCTCCTGGGCAGTCACGAATCACCATGACGTACCTACCTCACGGGCGGTCAACATCTTCACGTTCTGTGTTCGCCGTCCACAATCACATCAGCATTGACATCCGGAGACCGTCAACCGACAACGACTACCAATACAAAACCTCCGGCGTATCAGACTCATCAAGTACACCATGGTCCAAACAGCCATCATTAGCGGCGGAGCCCGGGGCATTGGCCGCTGCCTCACCCGCCGCTTTCTCGAGAGTGGCTACAAAGTCTACGTTCTCGACATCGACAAACAAGAACTCTTCCACACCACTCACACTCATCTGAAAGGCTACACCGACGTCCAAGCACTCGAATCAAGCATCTGCGACCTGCGAGACATCGACGACATCTACGACAAAATCGAGAAAGCAGCCGAGTTCCTTGGCGGCCACATCGACGTGCTCGTCAACAATGGAGGTATCGCAAGTCCACAGTGGAAAGATGGCAAAACGATGCTCGATCGAGAGACAGCCAAGGAGTGGCAAGCGTCAGTCGATCTACGTTCTTCAATCCCATCATATGCTAACGTCTCCTCAAGCTACGTCGAAACAAACCTGACCGCGCCTTTCATCGTCTCTCAAGCCTGCCTCCCTTACATGGAACGTAAAAGCAATGACCACAACGGACCCGTCCAAAACGACGGCCACTCCAACGCAGGCCCTTGTATCATCCACATCGGTTCCTTCCGCGCCCACCGCAGTGATCCCAACCAAGAAGGCTACGCATCAACAAAGTCCGGCTTGCTAGGACTAATGCATAGCATGGCCATCAGTTTGCAACCACGAGGGATCCGCGTCAACCTCGTCGCGCCGGGCAGGATTAAGGTGGCTCATGAGTGCAAGGCGGGCGATGAAGCGGGAATGGACTGGGAGGAGCAGAACGGTGAGAAAGATGTGGCGGATCATCCCACTAACCGAGCGGGACGGCCAAAGGACATCGCGGATGCTACCGAGTAAGTCGCTCGTGGAGGGGATCCTGATCATAAACATTGACTAATGAATGGGTCTCTTCAGATACCTGGTCAACGCGGGCTTCGTGACGGGACAGGAGATCACGGTCGATGGCGGAGCGACAAGGGTCAAGAAGTAATGGTGCAGTGATGGTCGCGACGACACCGGGGCACCGAAATAGAGCTCGGATGATCGAATCGCATCCACGCCAGAGAGCTGGAACTGGTGGCTGCAAATCTGGCGATACATCCGTGCGCGGTGAGATTTCCGCCCGAGGATTCGGGAAAGATGCACGTAGCTGCCTTTTCTCCCCAAAGGTTATCAGGGTGAAACTTTGTGAGGCAAAGGGGGGCTTCATTACACGCGGTGATCATGTCTTCGAAACCTCGTTTCCGAAATCTGCCACCCCGAGAATCCAAGTCCTCGAACTCCACCTCTATCACAGATCTTGCTCCTCTCAGGGTCAAGTCTCTCGTCGATTCTTTCTCCTCACCTCGCGCTGAAGTGGTGCTTCCTTTCGAGCCAGAGTTCCTTCATGTCCCATACGACACTGTTGTCTGATCCACCACCATGGAGTCTCTACTCGGTATTCGTTCTTCCTCCATCCGACGAGTCAGCAGTGCAAGCAATGCCTGCATCGTGTAGTGCGTATCTGTCCCGCCACAGAGTGATGGGTATTCCTCTCATATGGCATGTGGAGAGCGTCCATCAGATTCGGGCTTTGGAGGACGAGGGCCATAATTCCCTGATCGGCGGCTGAAATCCGTGAGAATTTCGGTGCTGAAGATGTGTCGGATTTCTGATACCAAGCAGCACGTTGTCGAAATATGAAATGCTACACTAAAGTCAATTCTCGACGCTCAACACACAGTGGCCCTGCCAAAGTTTGGTTTGGAAAAGCCATAGCAGTCATGGTCTTGTCAGCCCCGCACCGCATTCATGAACTCTCCTTCAACCTTCCACAAGCCGAACAAGTCCACCACCGATGCTCCATAAACGCACCACACGCACACTTCCATCCCAGACTCTGCGCCCTCTCCTTGCTCAGCACGCCTCCCGCTATACTCGGCACTTGTCGGTCTCGAGAAGGGTATGGTACAGGTTTGCGCTCCTGTCGTTCTTGCTTGATGGGAGGCGGTTGCGCTTTTGCAGCGATGAGGACGGTTTGAGTTCTCTCTGTGCCGCAGGCGTCGCAGGCGAGGAATTGCAAGGGGTTGATGCAGGTGCAGAGCTGGCAGGCCCAGTCGTCTGAAGGAGTGATTGTTAGTGGTGGCACTGTCGGCGCTGGTGGAGCTGGAGTGTGATCTGCTGGCGGAGGAAGTGCTGCTGTTGGTCTGTCTTGCTTCTTGGGATGGCTTGCGATCGGACTTGATGGTGTCGGTTGACGTTTGCGTTTGCTAGGTGCGAGGTCGGTGTTGCGCTTAGAAGGTTCGGCTTCTTCGTCGGTAGTAGAGTCAGGATCCGTAGAGGAGTCGATGGTGTAGCTTGATGGCTCCACTTTGGAATTCGTGGGCGCCGCATCCTCATTCTGCTTCAACGTGCTCGCAGCCTTCACGCTGTCCTCCATAGCCCAGCGCATCTGCTCCTCTTCACTTGGATGATCGTGCCGGCCATTCGCTTGCCCGGTCGCTCCGGCATCATAAAGCCCTCCCTCCTTACTCCAACCCAATCCTCCCTTCTCATCCCCCTTCCACGTCCCATTCAACTTCTCCATTTCCTCCTCTTCCATCAACTCCATCAGCGCCTTCGAGATTGCCAAATTATTCGCATCGTCCTCCTCCGCCTTCGTCTTGAACGTGGTACTCCCCATCTGATCCGACAACGTCACCGCATCGTCTCTCGTCGAACCACATCCTTGATTGATGGCTGTCCTTCGAATCGCTTGGCGGGCAATCACTTGTCGCACGTTTGCGCCTCGGTGAATTGGATTACCACCCAATCTTTGACCAGAACCACTGGCCAGTCCGGCCTGCGCTCTTCGCTTCTCGGCGTTGACGCGGGCGAGGCGCCGGATTTCGTGGGGTGGTGGTGCCCGGTGGTTGTTGGAGCCGCCGAGACGATGACCTTCGGTGAGGAATCCTTCGCCTGTGTAGCCTTTCCGGAGGAGAGTTTCGTGTTCGTCCCGGAGCTCATCCCACAGCTTGTGGAAGTTGGAGTCGTGAGGGCCTGTGATGTTATTAGTAAAGAAGTCTGCAGAATGGGATATTTGCCACCTACCCCAAACATTGTGACTCAACTCATGCAACAACGTGTCCGTCACCTCCTCGATCGGGAGGAAGAGTCCCGGATTGTGGTGATATCTCAGCCGGATACAAATCTTGTACCCCTTGTTGATGTTCAGACCCAGCAGACGCTGTTCTGCGGGCAGAAATTCGGCGAGTATTTGAACATGCCAGTTGTGCTTCTGCATGATGGGCTTGACGATGGAGGCGACCTTGCGCAGCATGAGCAGGGCGGCATCGGCACGTTCTTGATTCGGAAGATGCTCGTAGGTGCTGAAGAGGGCGCCGTGTTCTTTGAGCTGTGCGGCGGACTGGCGCTGGATTCCATTTGCTGGTGGACGAGGATTTTTCGGCGGAGGTCTCGAGGGACCAGCTCTTAGCTCTTCCGAATGGGTTATAAGACATGGTGGTGGTCTCATTGATGGCCTCGTCGATGATGAAGAAGTGAAAAGGAAAGAGCTTGGGAAATTTGATCAAGGTGTTCCTTCTTGCTCCGTGGCAAACGCGAACTCCTGGAAGAAGCGCCGCAAGAGTGTCTCGGTGAACACGTCCATTCCTGAATCAGTGCTGTAGTGAAGGAGGGAGAGATGTGGTGAAAGAGCAAACACTGTTTGCGTCGTGTCGATGTGTCGATGTGTCGATGAGTGAAGCGTGACCTGTCCAACGACGACGCGTACACCTTGGATGCCTTCTTGGAAGTCTCGAGGTAGACTAATAAGCAGAGATCGAGGCGCAGCTCCGCGTAGTTACGGACAATCTAAGTAAGACTTGAAGACGCCTTTGATTAACGACAGGACAGTATTCTATATCCGGCTCTTCCGATTCTTCCGATGCTCTGAACAAGAGTACGAGATGAGCGTTGTAGACTTAGTTGTTGGAGTGCAAAATCTTGGTATCGGCCCCCAAATCGAGGTCGATCGATCGATCAGATTCTCAAGGCATCTATCTGTACACTCATCTGTATACGGCCTGGTTGCCCGTCTTGCTAAGTTATATGTACGCTTATTTGAAACTCAGCATGTCATTTTCACGTACATGTACGCTTGGCTAGCATGCTCGATACACTGAGTTACTGACATGTACGGTGGCATGCGATTGCTTGACTAGGTGCAGCAGACATCTCCCCGGTCTTAGAACTAGAATACCATGGGGCCGATCTACGGAGCAACTGGGATGGCAACGTGGATCGATCTTCACCACATCTCGGCGTTGTTCCCTTTCCAGGATGAGTGAGGCTCTTTGCAACCTGGAAGTCGCTATTGTTGTTGCCCGTCATATTCTACCACGATATCGTACTTATGACACTCTTCAACATCAGGCTTTTAGTTCTAATAACATCCAAATGCGTATACAACCACAGACCGCCCTCCCTCACATTCCAGTATATCTCCCTTGAAACCTCATCTCCACGTCAGCCACACCGACAATTCCTGCGTGTTTCGGTGTTTCGATTCTTTAGACTTTGTTAGTCTAGCTCGAGCTATTCGCGCATCTAGAAGGCTGGCCGGCGTTCTACATGGCGCCTCTACCGAACAAGGCGTAACAGTCTCCCAGGTTCACAGGTACGATCGAACGGCACATCCTCCACGCGCTCATCGCTCGTTCCGTCATTCCGGGAGAGGACATTTTTCTGTTGGCCTACAATCTTCTTGCTGTACCCTACGACGACGGCCCTGCGAGTTTCCTTCCGACGTTCGCTGTCCGCGTTTTCAGCTTGCCGCGGCTCAAATTGGCACAGGTTCGAAACAATCTTGAGAAGAGAAGAAGTCCGGAGTTCCCGAATGAGGTGGTTGAAGAGCGCAGTGGACTACACACTGCGCCATGGATCCTCCTACACGCCCCGCCGAGCCGTCGCGAGCACGAGTATCCTTCAATGACAGCCCGCCCGCTGGTGACGGTGTTCACGATGAAACCGCGGAGCGAGATGGCTACTTCTCCGCCGACGACAGTAGCTCGGATCGATGGGAAGAGGGCACAGCATCACCGCCAGGGCGAAGACGAGCCTCCCTCGCCATACGCATCCCTCCCAACCAGGTCAAGACGGAGCTGGCTTTCACAGCCATGCAATACCTCCCGATGCCTATAATGGTGCTCTCATCGTCGAAGAATGTCCTACTGGCGAACGAGGCCATGGGGAGGTTGATGGGCATCGACCCGGAGTACGATCATGAGACGGCGGGTACCGAGGACGATGGTCTTAGGCAGTTGGACAGTCGAACAACACTTAGCGCGACGGAGACACTGTACGGAGCGACAATGGCAGAGCTAGGCGTGGACCTACTACAAAATGGAAACGCTGTATTCGTTGCATGGGAGGACTTCCTTGAGACGGTCGTGGACGATGCTTCTCGAGCGCAAAGCCGTGGGACGAATTTGAACGCACACCATGATAGACACCTCGATCACGATTCCACACCAACAGGATCGCGAGGTCGCTCGACTTCCACAGGTACGAAGAACTCTGACAAATTCAGTAATCCTGGCAGCAACCGTACAGAGGTTCATGACGCCGTGATGGATGTGGTCTTCTCAACACACCGCGACCCCAAGACCGGCCTGCCTCTAGCATCGCGGACCGAAAACACGGACCATGTCCAGGCTCAGATGATTGTTTCCGTGTGGGCCACCGAGGACGACCAGTACTTCACATTGACCTTCACGGCAGCTTCCAGCTCAGGCTCCTCGAGCGGCTCGGTTTCCACCAAAACCACGAGCCGCACGGTATCTCGAACAGCTACATCCTACTCGAACAGCACACACTCAAGTGCCAGCTCTCGCTCTGGCCACCATTCAGCGGTCCGAAGATCTGTAGTGACGAGCCCTCCAGCATTTGGGTTTACCGCCAGCCCAACGAGCCTCCCTCTAATGGACTTCCCACCCCGCGGTCCACCCGGCAGAAACACCGCCTCAGCACCCACCATGTTTTCCAAAACAACCAAACTCAAAGAAGCCCTTCTCAACAGCATGAGCATCCCTGCGTACGCCATGTGGAAAGACGAATCCTTCGGCATCCCCAATATCGCCGCCGTCAAACTCATCTACCCCTGGATCGAAGACGGAAAATTCGACTCCAGCGAGCAGGCTCGCGACTTTCTCTCTCACTACAAACTCTTCCGACCCGACTTCTCCGAGGAAATACCGCTGACCGAGTTCCCTATCATGAAACTCATGAAGGAGCGGCAAGGATTCGAAGGGTATCGCGTCGGCATGTACAGTGTCAAGGATGGATCTCAGATACTATTCGACACCAGTGGGGAGCCTTTGGTGGATGAAAAGGGGGAATTTCTTGGTGGGCTGGTCCTGTTCCACGATGTGACGGATTTTACGAGGACCATCGATCGACAGCAACAGGTAAATGAACGACAGTTTGAGAATATTTGCAATATGATTCCGCAGATGATTTGGACGACCACGCCGGAGGGGCAGCATAATTATTATTCGGGTGAGTTTTCGGGATTCAAGGAGCACAGTCTTATTTTCTAGATATTCTCTGACACTTGTGTTAGATCGATGGTATAGCTACACGGGCCTCTCGGTAGAGGAATCCGCAGGCGAGGGATGGCTAAACGCCTTCGACGACGACGATCTAAAGGTCGCAGAACCCAAGTGGCGACACAGCCTGGCCACGGGAGACGAATACCGCACGGAATACCGCTGCAAGTCAGCGAGCGGAGAATGGAGATGGATGCTGGGAAGTGCCACCCCGATGAAAGACGAAAACGGCGAGATCCTCCAATGGTTCGGAACCTGCACCGACATCCACGAACAAGTCCTCGCCCGCGAAGAAGCCAAGGAAACCCGCGGCCAGCTCGAGCGCGTCATGGAACACGGCGAAGTCACGCTGTGGTCCGTCGACCGAGACTTTACGGTGACGTTCTCCGAGGGCCGGAGTATGCACTCCACCAGCAACAAGGAGATCCTCCCTGCCAACGACCGCGCTCACGTCGTCAGTCTCAACATGTGGGATGTGCTCGAGTCGCAAGGCCGCGCTTCCGAACGGGCCAGTTTCGAGGGCCCGATGAAGGAGATTTTAGCCGGGCGCTCGCCGAGCTGGACGATTGAGTCGCAAATTGCGACGAATAAGAGGTGGTATCGGACGAGGCTGTATCCGTTGTTGAGGACGGAGAGATTTGGTGGGATTGAGGGGCAGAGCTTTGTGGATGGAGTTGTGGGGGTGAGTATGGATGTGACGGAGGTGAGGAAGGCCGCGGAGGAGGTGGCGTTGAGGGATCGTGAGAATGCGCATCTTTTGGCGCAGAGTGTGGCGGCTAAGGAGGCGAGTAAGATGAAGAGTCAGTTTTTGGCGAATATGAGCCATGAAATCCGGACACCGATAGCTGGTAAAACGAAACCCCTCCACTATCATTGTGGCCCTCCTTGGACTGCGCTGCACGACCTGCTCCTCGGTAGCTTGGTGCTTGCAGTCCGAGCAGTAGAGCGGTGGTACTCATTGAATACAGGCTAACGTTCTACAGGCGTCATTGGCATGTCGGAGTTACTGCTGGACGACGACTCGGGCACGCTGGGCAAGGAGCAGAGGGAATGTGCTGAGAACATCCAACGCAGTGCTAACGGGCTGCTGACGGTGATCAACGACATCCTGGACTTTTCCAAAGTGGAAAGCGGAAGGTTGGACATCGAGGAAGTGCAGTTCGATCTATCCATCGTCATCCGCGACGTCAACAAGATGCTGAGCTTCGCCGCTGAACGAAAAGGACTAAAGTACATTGACGACATTCAGCACCTGAAATCGTGGAAAGTCATGGGCGACCCGGGGCGACTACGACAAGTCATCACCAACCTCCTAACGAACGCCATCAAGTTCACCACCGAGGGCAGTGTGACAATGAAAGTCAAGACCGAAAAGGAAACCGATGACATGGTCCAACTTCAATTTGAAGTTGAAGACACGGGAATTGGCATCGAAGAAGAAGTCCGCCAAAAACTCTTCAAACCCTTCTCTCAAGCCGACAGTTCGACGGCTCGACGTTTTGGTGGAACAGGTCTCGGTCTGACCATCAGCAAGAATCTGGTGGAACTCATGCGCGGCACAATCTCATTGGAATCCAAACTCGGCGTCGGCACGAGAGCCACCTTTTCCATCCCGTTCCACAAAGCACCTTACCAATCCGACGACTCGCCGCTGGTGGACCTCAACCTCACCACCATCCCCGATCGCCTGCAATCTGACCTCTCAATCTCCCGCCACGGATCAGACAACAACAGCGGACCACCCACACCTACCCTCGCCCGTGGCAACAGCAATAACCTCACTCACCACCGACAACACTCCAACTCCGGCATCCCCGGACAAACCTCCGCGCCTGCTCCTCCTTGGTCCAACATTCCCGTCGGCGACGCGGAACTCAGCCACGAAGAGCGCTCCACGACAGAAATCCTCGTCGTAGAAGATAACCCCATCAATCAACAAATCGCCCTCAAAACGATCAAGAAACTCGGCTTCCCAGTCCGCGCCGTCTGGAACGGCAAAGAAGCTCTCGACTACCTCGCCGCTCCTTCAGTCACCCAACCTCGACCAGACATCATCCTAATGGACGTCCAAATGCCCATCATGGACGGCTACAAAGCCACCTACACCATCCGCAACTCCACCCTCTTCAAAAGTAACCCACTCCTCCAATCCACCCCCATCGTCGCCATGACCGCACCGCCTCCGCCATTCAAGGCGACCGAGAAAAATGCCAAGCGGCCGGCATGGACGACTACCTCGCCAAACCCGTCAAGAAACCCCACCTCGAAAAAATGCTCGTGCGCTGGGCGATCGAGGGGAGGAAGAAACGCGCGGAAATCAGCGCCAATCCGAAAGCCGCACTGGCTGTGCGACCTCCGAACCCTCGCGCGAGAAGTTCGTTCGCGACGAGTTGCGACGAGAGGTCTGTGGGGAGTTTGCAGACGCCGCAGGAGATGATTGAGGGACAGTTGGAACGTATGGAGTATGCGCACCGTGCGGCTTTTGAGCAATCCGCGGAGTCAGAGGGGGAGAGGGGACTACGGCAATTGAGGGCGGAGGAACAGGCTATTGCGTTGAGGGATCATGAGTTGATTGAGGCGGGGGAGGATCCGAAGACGAAGTTGGGGAGGGGGGTTGGGGAGGACGACGAGAGATTGGAGGGGGAGGGAAAGGGGGAGGCGTTGACGACGGAAAACATGACGAGGTTTGCGAGGGATGCGAGGGTTAGTAAGTTGATGGGAGGTGGGCCAGATTGTGGAGATGGGGATGCGAATTCAAGTTTGGCGAATAATGCAGCGGAGACGGAGGTGGTTAGTGTGCCGTCTGCTGCGCCGCCGGTGGGTGGTGGTGGTGGTGGTGTGGCGGCGAAAAGGGGGAGTGTGGTTGAGAGGTGATGAGTGATGGTGTGGTTATTGCGAGGAACTGTACAGCACCTAGGCATGGGTTTCAGGATTGGATGGAATGCAGGACCTGATGGGGTTTCAGAAATAGAACTGGCGCTCTGCCAAAAGCATCGACTGATGGAATGATGTTTTACGATACCGTGCAAACGAGACCAGTCGGTCGATTGTTCTGTTGCATTCGCGTCTCTCTTGGCCGTCACGTGGCGGCAATGCATATGGCTTTGTTAATGAAATCGACCCTAGAACGCAGTCCTTCTGATCCGAGAATCCCGTAGTTATCTGCCTCCTATTCAGTCGCTCCACATTTCGTCTTCACGTGACATGTTGTTGAAAACTTCCGAATCCGACCACTACTACTTCCTTCCTCCACCACCACCACTGCTACCTTCCTTTTTATATATAGGGATCGCTCGACTCAATGCTGGGCAGCGCGAGGAAAGCCGCGAACTAAAGTCACGCTAATCCGGATTTGTGTGCTAACAGAAAGTCAAGTCATGTGATAACAGTAATTCGGCAATTTCGAGCAATGTCCAGCGGTTCTTAAACGGAGACAGGTAGTTATGCAAAAACCTCAATTCATAACCTCTTGGCGCCGCGAATCGACCAGCTCGCAATCGCACGGCTTGTATGTCGGCATCGTCTCTCCAGGGCCAGACTTTGACCGTTACAGAAACCCGGGCCTGGGGTTCAAGGCCCGTCTGCGGTTGCCATGAGTTTAATGGCCTGTTGACCAGGGCCTGGTGCCTGACCATGACCCCGGAGCCTGCAGAAGGGTGACGATTGCCGGGCGACGATTGCCTTGTCACATGTGCAATTGTGCAAACCCGTTGTCTCCGTACAAGAAAGTCGACCCATTCAAGACCCGGGGGACATGTCCCTGTCCTGCGCCTATCCCAGTTGCGCCTCTACTCGCACTACCCTCGTACTTGCAGCACATCCGGAGGACATCCAGTGCCGGTTCCGCGACGTCTGGCGGAGCACGAGACTTCTTCCAACAAACGAGCAACACGCAACGATCAAGACTTAAACAACGGCCCCGGCCTTGCAAGACTGTAGACACTTCGACGGACTCGGCTCACGCGCCTGGACATGAAACCCCAATGGGTGCGTTGCAACCCGTGTGGCGAAAGAGGGACGAAGATTCGCCCTGATGACAGACGCCCGTGATACTTGGCATCTGCAATCACGGAGACCGCTCACGCACGCTAGATGTCCTTTTTCGAGCTCCTGGTCTTCCAGCATTCTGGTCGCGGCTGTCACATGCCATGGGGCATGACATGTCAGCTCGATACGATCCAGCCACGGCCTCGATTGACTCAGACCCTTTCGATATCACGACTGGGATTTGCATATCGCCATTTTCTCAAGCTGACATTGGCGGCCGGCGGGACACTCGTGGTGTCACCCTCAGGACTGCGCGCCGATGGTCACTTTCGGGAGAGGGACCGGTGCAGAAGGCGTCCGGACCAATGCAGCGTGTCACGCAGGTGTGGACGTTTACAAGCCCCGACTGGTTTGATGTCCTTGTACGCAGACCTTCAACCTTACAGCGTGTTGACACATCCGGTTGATCAGCGTCGACTCCAGCGTGGGAATTGAACACCCGTTCGCAGAGAAGTAGACCAATAAGGCTTGATCCCGGTTCAACTTCCGGAGGTGACCACTCCGATGTGCCAGCACGCTGGAAAATTCGGGGTATCGTCGATACCTGCGTGAGTTGTCGACATAAGCACTTACTTCCGGTAGGAATTCCACATGATTGGAGGCCTTGTCCCAATAGACGGGAGGTCAGTGTCAGCTTGCTGGAACCATCACCTCCGGCCATCTCGACCACTTTCTCAGAACTTCAGCTCTCACGTTGTCCTGATCAACACTTCTACATCTGCCCTATTCTCTTTTTACGAAGTCATCCCACTTGGGGCGACCTCTGGCAGCCAGGATCTCAGGCAAGCATGAAGCTCACTGGAGCCTCAGCGCTCGCTGTCCTGATCGCTGCTGCTTCTGCAGCCCCAATTATACCACCCGATGTTACTATCGTAGCCCGCGATTCAAAAGATAGCGGAGGAGATCCTCCGTGCCATGGAACGGCTAACCCATACCCGCCACGTCATGGTGGTTGTGGCGAACAACCACCCCCTGTTGCCCTGTCGGTTCGCCAGGACGATACCGGTTCTGGCGAGCCATTGGTACCCGCTGCTATTGCAGCGCGAGCAGATTCGGAAGACGCGGTACGTCTTTCGACGCAAATTTGCAATCTTCTGCATAGCTAACCCAATTCGTTGGAACCAGAATTGTCCCAAGTGCAACCCGCCTGCTCTAGCAACCCGCGAAGCTGAGGCACGTCTTTTGTCTCCTCTTCCAAAGCATGCTGGCGACCCTCTTCTTTAAAGCTAATCCTATTTCTCAGCCCGCCGCCGACGATTCCGGCGCTCCCGGACCCAAGCACCCCCCCGCAAGACCCAGGTAGTAACGATGGCGGTAACACAGGCGACCACCCGCCTGTTCTGGCAACTCGCGATAGCGATCAGGTACGGCTTCACCTTCACACCGCAATCTTGGCGAGCGTGCTTCGATACTGACAAGACTCGACTTCGTGTAGCCCGAGAGGGAGGTCCCCCGTTCCCCAGACGCCACCCTCGGGAAAGGAACCCGGACATAACCCTGGGCACGGAAACCGATGCACCAATTGCCTATCCTGAGGGAGTGATGAGAGGACATTCGGTTTCGGAAGGGATGGAGGACGGCTCGTGGTGAGAGTCTTCGGGGTAGGTAGTCTTGCAGGAGCGGTGGTGAGGAATTCTGGGTTCGAACTTGACAGCATTCTGTTTGGTGGGATTCTTTGTCTCTCGCTGGACGACGACGTTGCGCTGATTCTGGACTCGTCCTGTTAGCAATGTTGAGGAGTCCTTTGACATCGACACGAGAGAGAAAGAGAGAGATGAAGCACTCGTGCGCGAAAAAGGATATTTTTGGTTGTACATCGTTCGCACCTTTCTACCTTCCATTCGCATCGACTCCTTCTCGCAATAGCTACACTTTCCACCGATTGCACTCGCCGTACAAAGTGTACACCCACCTAGTTTGATACAATATGTCAAGACATTTAGAGAATAGTCTGCAAGTGCAAGTCAGCCAGCATATCATCACTCAACAGTCACGATCATCTCAAACTCACCCTCTGCCTCTTCCTGCCACTCTGCCCGCCAGTGCTCTGTCCCTCCTGCCTCTGGCTCCTCTTCTCCTGCGCATCCAGCACCAAACTGAGCACATCGAATCCGAACTGCGGGAACTCCAAACACATCCTCTTGAACTCCTGCTCGGCCTCGTGGCGCAAGACATGAGATCTCGTCGCCCAGAACGTGGCAACCGGCTTGCGGATCGCCTCGTCGTCGGCGTCGCTCTCCTTATACACGAATCGCGCGTACGCAATCTCGCCCTTGGCGGTGGAGTTTGTGAGATGGATTTTCTTGTGCGCGAGAGCGGACAATTGCGGGAGTCCGTAGCGTTTCGCGAGGGTGTAGATACGGGCGTGGCGGAGAAGTCCCACGCCATCGTTGTCAGGGGAGGGGATGGATGAGTCGTATTCCATGTTGGTGGAGCCGGAGAGGGTGGGGAAGTAGTCGGATTTGTAGAGGTATTCGAGGACTGAGGCGGTAGCCATGAGGTCGTCGTGTGGGAGGGCGATGCGACGGGCGGAGCCGGTGAGTTGGCTGACGGCTTGTTCGAAGAAGGGAGCTTTGGTGAGGAGGGCTTGGTGGGCGTAGAGGGTCTGCGCCTCGGCGCCGGAGCCGACTACGAGTTCGATGATTGGGGAGGAGAGGTAGCTGGGAGGAGGTTAGTTGAAGAGTGACATTGTTGTGGCATTAGAGAGTCGTGCTCGAGGAAGGTGGTGCGGACTGGGATTGTCGGCTCGATGTCTTCCAGCCCGCCGGGAGCAGTCTCGTCGGCGCCCCCTTCGATGTTGTCTTCGGCCATTTCCTCGTCGACGTTGGTCTCGTCCTCGATGACAATCTCGGTCTCAGGGTCAGCCATTGCGATGGATTGACGAGGTCAAAAAGTGAGTGTGAGGTGAAGCAAGGTGATGCGACAATTGAACGAGCGAATGAAGCGGTGTAGAGACAATGTGCGATGGATGGTCGTGGTTGTCGCAAAGCGAAGAGTGAGATCGCAAGAGGTTTGAGGGAGCTCTAAACTCGGTGGCTGGCTGGCTGCGGGCGCTAGAAGAGTGTTGCATGGTGTGCGGTGCACGGTGTGCACGGCTAAATTCTCAAAATGCCCACAACGCGTAAAACAGCCAATATTGCACGAATTATTACACCACAACTATAGATCCTATAGATGCAGCATTGCAGGAGCTAAGAGAGGGAAAGGAGACCTATATTTAGAAAATTGTAACGAAGTATAGCGTTAAAAGGACGACTCTATCGAAGCGATAGCGTAGAGTAACTGTTTCTCGAGCTAAATGCGATAAAAACGCCTTAATATTATTATACTAACAAGAATGTACTCTCGTACGCTATATCGACACCCTTATACATAGAGGTACTCTACCGATACTCTTAATAGTCCTTACCTTCGCTAAGGATATTTCTAGCTATCTACTATACTACTTATAGACCGTATAATTCGTTACTCGGTATAGCTCTAATATCGATTCTAAATACCTTAATCCTCTATTAACTAATACTAGGCCTACTACGACCTACTAAAAGAGAAGACTAAGCGGTATAGTATCGAGCCTTAGAATATATATAATATAGACGAGAAGGGGTTTATAGTTAGTATACTTTATAAGAGCCGGAGGGTATTTATAAGGGTGTACTTCGACAGCGGTCGGTTTATTAGATATATTATCTATACTAATAGATCCTTACTACCTCTATATCTTATTTATAAGGCTAAGACTAGTAATATCTAGTCCTTATAGCTATAGGATTTTAAGGATATTTACGAGGTATTCTTCGCGTCCTTACCGAACGGCTAGACTAACAACAACCTCGTATTGTACTAGATAAAGAAGGTATTCGAGCCTCTTATATATAAGAAGGCTAGTAGAGGCTATAGATTATAGCCTCTTAATATCGGCCTCTTCGGCCTACTAGCTACCTTCTATAGTATTAACCTCTCTCGGGAGATCTTCTATTTAGAAGGACGATTAATAACCGGTAAACGTAACTTCTAGAGACTATTCTAGCTAGCTTATTAGAAGGCTTTTATACCGGCTAGTATCTAAAATGCATTTACTAAGACTAGCTTATATCTACTAGATTCTAAACCTATCCTTATAGTATTTAAAGAGGTATAGGAGAAGATACGTAAGCGGAAGGAAAAGCATATAAAAAAGCGCTAGAGCTAGAGCAACCGGCTAAATACTATAATATCCTTATCCTTAAGAAGTCGGCTAAACACTATAATGTCTATAATTTAAGCTACGGACTAGAGATAGATTAGGACGCTCGTTAAGGACTATATAAAAGAGGCATAAGATAAGAAGGACAAGCATAATATATAGAAGCTAAATAATACGATCCTATACCTTTAAACCGAGAACGTAATCCTTAAGAGCTAGTATAATAGACTACGTAACGCCGTAAAGAACGAGAAGAAGAAACGAGCGCGTAGTAAGCCTCTATTAGTACTAACGAGTAGCTAAGTAGAAGAAGAAGAAGGAAGTAGATACAATTAAAAAGAAGTTAGACGAGCAATTAAGGGCTAAATAGCGTACCTAAGCTAAAGTAGATAGGCTCTTAAAGACAGTATAAAACAAGGCGAAGAAGGCTACTAAGAAGGAGGCTAAGGAGGCTAATTTGCAGCTAAATATAGACCTCCAAGCCTCTATATATAAAGTACGGCCAGCTAAACGTTATATAAAGGAGCGTATAAACGAGAAGAAGGAGCGAATTATAGTATTAAAGATACCCTCGTTATAGAGAGTAATAGAAGGTTTCTCTAATTACGACCGTATATACCGTACACCGTATATACTATATAATACTCTTCTAGCACTAGCTCTATAGAAGTAAGTACTACCTTAGCTCTTACCTTTTCCTAACTTTAGTATAGCTTAAACGATAGGGCATTTATCTACTACTAGATCGTTAATTATAAGCGAAGCTTGCTAGATTCTTTTAGGAGGCTTAGTACTACCCCTAGCGAGTTGTATAGAAAAATTACCTTAATTAATTAGCTAAATCTTCGTTAGCGCCGGATAGTAGCGCGGGGAACCTACCTATATAACTTCTAACAATAATACGTCCCTAATAGTACGTATATTAACGCTAATACTAATTATTAAATGCTATCGTCTATATTAAGAAAGCCTACTATAGGTGCCCGCGGAGCGCCGCCGGAGATATAGGGGGGTTTAAGGGGGTCCCCCCCTTAGGAGTATATAAGTAATAACTAGTAGAAGGACTAATATCTATAGATTGCTATATTAGTTAAGATAGTATTAAACAAGACGACTCTAGTGCAATTACGACGTCTCTAGTACAATTAAGAAGACTCTAGTGCAATTAAGAAGACTCTAGTGCGACGACTCCGATATAATTAAGATATCGCATTCGATAGAGATCTAGCTACTTCCTATAGTACGGTTAATAAAGACAGCTTATATACTAAACAAAGGAAGGTAGCTAAGGAACGGTTTATGTATCCTATTACTAGCGCAATTAAGGCAAGACGCTTCTAATTATATTACGCTTACGCTCCTTTTACGTATATATCCGTCTAGTAAACGTAACTGTCGATCCTATCCTTCTTAGTTAATTTACGGACGTCCGTCTCTCTAACTACTTTTCCGCTAACAGCTTCCCTACTACTTTCTTTCTAGTCTACCTCTCTTATTCTATTATCTACGCCTTTTATGCCCTTATATATCGTTTCTCGGACCTTTACCGCCCGTTAAAATAGCGCTAAAGGCCGCCCCTATCGTCTAGTAGTAGCGAATCGACCTACTACTTATATATAAGTATATCGATAGATACAAACTTACTAAACCTATTATTTAGTTTATACTAACCCGCGCTACGGAACTTCGAGTAGGTACGGCTATACTCCGCTATGTAGACTGTCGTAACAAGGTAGTCGATAAGACAATACGTACTATCTCCGATAAGCTACTACTAGCTCCTACGCTAGCGTCTACTACGTAACGTACGCTCTTGCCCGCGCTTCCTTCCGCCGCTTCTACCTTAATACTACTACTAGGTCGAGGCCCTATCGCCGGTCCTTCCGGTATAGTATATTACTCCTATATATTACCGGTAACTATTAAGAGTACTCGTCCTACTACGAAGAAGTAATATACTAATCGCTTCAACAAGCGCTATAATGTAGTCGATCTAAGCGAGCTAAACTACGATACGCCTACTTAAAATAAGCCCGAGTTCTTCCGCTACCTTACCTATAGTATCCTTCGCGATAATGCCCTTTATAATATCGACGGAGCCGGCTCTTATATCTACTATACCTTCGGTAGAGAACCCGATCTATATACCGATAAGAGGTAGTATATTTAGGGCGAACATTTAACTCTCGTAGCTTATTTTAGGCCCCCTATTAGTATACCTATAGATAATATCTATTAAGATTACCTTAAGGCTTATCTCGATCCTCCCTCTCGTAGTAGTAGTAACTTCCGGCCTAAAATACTATCGACCTTAAATAACTACAACTTCTTAACGCTAGGAGACGGTACCTAGGCTAGTATATTAGCTACCGGTACCTAGGCTAGCACTAGTAGTACTTTAAGACCTAGGCGTAACACTACTTCTATATAATAACGTTAGCGAGATAATTAAAAGGCGCGGTTTATTACCTACTACGACCTGCCCTTAGCTACTCCTACAGAGTAACCTCTCGAAGCTACTCTTACTAATAAGGACCGTAAACTCTAGGAAAACTTCTATAATGCCCTTAATACTAACGCTTAGTCCTTTTGCCCTCGGTATAAAGAGAAGTAGTAGATTAAGCTAAATAACGATAGCATTTATATCCGCTATAAGAATCGTAACCGCGCTAAATATATCGACGACCCCTTCCTATTCTCCGCCGCTAATAATATAGATCTAGGCGATGTTCTACCTAAATTGCCGGCCCTTACGACTATCGAAGAGATCGTTATCGCTAAGGTCTAGATCCTTATATAAGTATTTATAGTCCGAGGACAGTAGTTTAAGTATCGTAGTTACGTCGTTAACTTCCTCGCTAAGAACGCTAAAATCTTCCGTAGGCTTCTATAACTACCTAAGAATCTCGATATCGTACTACTTCGTCCTATATAGAAGGAGGGTAAAGCCGGTAATACCTATACTTAGTAATAATTTACGAAGGAATTTAAGATTCGTCGATAGGCTGTTCGTAGATAGCTTACTTAGCTTAAGGTTAATTACCTAGGCTATACAGATATTATTATTAATAAGGAGGCCTTATAGCAGCTACCTAAGGGTAATAGTAAGGACGACGTTAACGGAGGTAGCGTTAATATATAAGATTAACTATAAGGAGAGACATATAATCCTACCGCCGGTCTATAACAACTAGTACCCTAAGGTCCTATCGTAGAATAAGTTAACAAGGAAGATACTAAAGACCTTAGCTATAATAATACCGCTGTTGCTTTTACTAGTATAGAAGAGCGGGCTATTAACTAGTTAGCTAATCGACTATATAAGTTTTAAGTAGAGCAACTACGTAAACTCTAGGGAGCGATACCTCTACCCCCTAACCGTCTCGACGCTTACTGTCGTAGCTCTATATTAGAGCCTAAAGCTCCTGTCGGTAATAAATAATAGACTATAGGTAACCCCGAGTAACCGCTATTACTACTAGTCCTTACCTTTCCTAACCGCGAGGAAGTACTACTATCCGAGTTCGATAAGGACCGCCCTCTACTATTACTAGCGTTTCCGACCCTCTTTCTATTCGGCAAAGGCGACCCTCGCTAGCCTCGGATATATAACGTTACCGACAATATATTCGTATAATATCTAATACGCTATTATAACGGCCGCTTCGCTCGCTATTCCCGCTAGCCCTTCTACGCCTTTAATATAGTAATATATAGTTAGGCCTTAAAAGTATCTAGCTTCTTTACTAACCGGTTTAAGGAGCGAGGTAGTCCTATTACGGCCGAAGCAATCTCCTACGTACTCGATAACCCCTAAGATCGTAAGTCTACGATCCTACTTAACTCCGTCGTCGCCGCTAGAAGTAGCCTATATAGCACTCGGCCTTATTAGATCGGCCGTAAGTACAACCTCCTTACCTTTCTTTAGGCGCTTAGTAAGCTAGATATTTTTATAACACTTAGCGCCGTAGACGTCTAGTAGGAGTCCGTTATCCGCTATATACCGCGCTTCTATAAGTAGAAGATACTATAGCTAGACTAGCGTACTCGCCTTGCCCGTAAGAACTTACGCGACAACCTATATATAATATATCGTAGACGCTTACTTCGAGCGTAGATTCGTTACCTTCCTTAATAACGTCCTAAAGCCGAAGTTTAATATTACTAACTACTAGTATCGTTTCGAATACTAGAGCCGCGGTAGCCTATATATATACTTCTTCCTATAGTACGATCTACCTTATTTCGGCGAGCTCGAGATAGAAGAGTAGTAGATTAGATTTATAGAGCTTTAGGGCCGTTATATTACTGCTATTAACCCGAATCTAGCAAAGCAGATAAACGCTAACAATACTATACTTTAGTCTAATACCGAGGAGCTTAGTAACTATAGCTAGGATTAACTTGCCGATATCGTTAACCGCGTTATAGTTTATGTCTATAGCGACTATTATAAGGCGAAGAAGCGTAACATTACGCTAGCCGCCGCTTAAGCTAGTAAGCTAGCTTAGGATAAATAAGTATAGGTAGCCTATTGTTTTTACTTCCCTCGGAAGATAAGGGACGCCGCCGTAGCTAGTAAAGAACACAATCCGTACTACCTAAGCTTTATCGCTATATATAACGATCTATATATGTACTACTATAACCGACTTGTCGTAATAGTATAGCTTAAAAACTCTAATATCTCTCCTTATATTACTACAGAAGCTACCGCGAGCTATATCGTTAAGTATACTAGTAAGGAAGAAGAAAAGAGTATCTCCTTATATTAGATTATGTCGACTATATAGCCTTAGATTAGCTCCGAGAAACCGCTTATTTCCTTTACTATATGTACTTTAAATTAGCTTGTTAGTAAGCGTAATATCTTAGCGTAAGAAGTCGCCCGTTACAACCTCGGCTTATAATTATAGAAGGGTAGCCGTACTGTTATTACTATCGACTATCGCCCTAAGTATCTCTAGAAGGCTACAATCGAGCTTAAAGAGGGTAATAAGATCGATACTAGAGGCGTAGCTAAGCGAGCGCCTAGCCGTACCGCGCTTTAGAAGTACGAGGAACGTATAGTAAAGTAGCCTAATCGTCTAGAACTCTACGCGGTTACTCTCTTCCGGTTTTGTTAGTAATATAATCTCTAGCGTCGTAGCGGCCTAGCCTTAATTACTCGAGAGTAGAACTAACGACTATTAAACTACTACCTACGCTATAAAGTCGACAGCTCTAGAGCGAAGTACGAAGACTACTACCGTGTTAAGATTATACTCTATTATCTATAGACTAAGTACCTAGAGTGCTCTATAGAGTATCTATACTTCTTCGATAAAGACCGCTATTTCGAGACTCCCTACTATAAATAGTCCTAGGTATACGAGTATTATAAGGCTAGAATATACTACGGCGAGTATATAGATATTAACCTTAACTACTACGGTAACCTACCTAAAGGCAACCTAGACGAGTTCGAGCCGCCTAAGTATCTACCGCTAGAAGGCTAGCCGGCTTACTTTTAAGAAGCACTTAACGGTAATGTAATTCGTAATAAGGATCCGGACAATCTCGGTAATCGCGAGGTTAATCGTACTATAAACTAGGCTTCGTATATCGGCACCTATTAGTAATATCCGGAGATCTATAACAACGCCGACGTTAACTAGTAGGAGTAGTAGAAGATTAACAATCTAGCTAATTTCGATGTCGCCTCTTAGTCTACCGCTCGAGTAGATAATCTTAATCTTCTATAGCGCTAGATCTTCGATATTGTAATCGATTACTATACTTAAGTCCTTACTACTACTAGGACGTAACTACTACTAGAAGCGATCCGTATAAATATCGACGGCTCTACCGGTATAGGTAAGTCCTTCTATTACGGTTAAACAGCGT
>AFIY01000266.1:0-30811 GCA_000223825.2 Zymoseptoria passerinii SP63 | reverse complement strand
TTGTCGATTTAGGCCACCATCTTCACGGCCCCATGCCGGCCCGCCGTTATGCATCACAGCGGCTAACTCTAAAGGTAACCTCGAGGCGCGGAATTCCTCGGCTGCACCTGCGACCAGGCGCGTCCTTGACTCTTTGGCCGGAACTCCACTCGTGCAATAGCATGCGTCCTGTCTCGAATAACTCATGCGGCATTCCGATGCAAGCGGCATTCATTCTGTCTTGGAGTCGCTTCGAAAATGAACGGCGCTTGCAGGCGCTGCGGCGTAGTGACAGGCATGAGTATGGCGAATGCATTCGACAAGGCCTGAACGATGCCTCCAAATCCAACGAACTGACCTTCCGCCGTGAGACCTCCAGGATGATCTTCTATCTCTTGCTCTCGTTAGCACAGAGTGTCCTTGCCAGTTGGGGCTCAAAACAACAATGAGTCCAACGGCTTCCTCATCCCCCGTCTATCGGGAGATCCACTGCAATACATCGGAAAAGCTCTCTGGATCATTGGCCAGGTGCATAAGATCCAGCGGTTGACGATCCTTCCATCCTACAGGATGGAGCGCTGGCAGCAAGGAACCCGTCCAGGCTGCAGCTATCGTCTGACGACCGTATGCGGTGAATCGTTGTCAGCGACGATGTACGGCGCTGGAACGTCAGACTGACACTGTCCTAAGCTTACGATGGCAAGACTGTGCAATCGGGAGTGCAATCTTTTGACTGGATTGTACGGCTCCAACCTCACATTCTCGCCCACCTACTTTCTTCTGGATCAATCGAGGGACTGAAGGATCGATATCCTCACATTATTTCAGCATGACAGAAGATGCATCCATTTCCCAGGCGGCTTCGAGCACCACGATTTCTACGACAATGTCTAAGACAAACGCTGCTCCCACAGACTCTACACCACAGCCAACGCAGACCAACGCCGCGACATCCAACCTCACTCAAACGCAATCAGCAGCGGATGGCACTGACGGGAATAGCCAAAGCCAACTCCCTTTACAGATCGGACTCGGTGTCGGCGTCGGCGTTGGGGTGACATTGCTTGTCCTTGCCGCGGCGTTTCTTGGCATGAAGCTGTTTCGTCGGCGGACCAAGGAACCCCACCGCCACCCACTATCACCACCGCCTGCTTGGAGTGAGACTGGACACTCTCGGGATGTCAAGGACATGGCTCCGCAGCTCTACGAGATGCCCATTCAGGAACAGAAACCTGCGCATGAAGTTCCTGCAAGGCCGCTGTCACCTGTGGAAATTGGATCGAGTCGGTAGACCTGTAATTGGCTTCATTATTACAAACATAAAATACAGAGCTGCCGTTAACTTGATCTCGTGTCCATCGTCAGTCAGCACAAGTACGAGCCAGGTCATACTCGTCGAGACTACGACTCCGACTCCGACTCCGACTCGCTCTCTGGCTGAGCAACCTGCCGTCTGGCCGCAAGCTCAGCCTTAGCATAGCTGGCGCCAGATCTCTCCATGGAGACGTACAAGTCATCGGTACCCATAGCCTGTCCTTCTTTCCGTTCGTTATCGCATATGCGGACAGTTTCATGCGTCATTTGAAGGTCCTGAGCTTGGCAAACATCCTCCAGAATGCTTTGACTTCCGGATGGACTTGATCGAGTTCGACAGCCGGTCCATGAATCTCATTGCCGTATCGCTGGACACTCTTCACATAATAATGTAGAGGTACGCCCACGTCGAACGGGATGCCGATGCTCAACCCCGGCTGCCTGACGCGGCTTCTGCCAAGGTATACGAATTGCAAGGGATGGTACGGAGCGAAGCAGAATGTGGTGGACGTGATCAGCTTTTCGGCCTCGGGTTCGTGCAAAATCGTAATGCCGAGTGATGCGAGAAACCTCTGAGTGTGAGTCGTAAATAAGGGGTCTTGAGCAAAGATGCGGATGGGTAGACTCGAAGGATGCCGAGATTGTACCAGAGACAAATGTCAGCGTGTCGCCATGGATTGGGAAAGGGGCACTCGACGTACGATGATTCACGAGGTCGAGGTAGACAGCTGGCTGGAATAGCTGTCTTGGGGTGAAATTGAAATCCCTGGGTTCGTCTTGGAATATTTCGCCTAGGCCCATCGCCACAGCGTCCCGAATATCTCAGCCCTGTGGTGGTGCTCTTGAATCTAGCATGGCGACAGATCTGCTCGGGCCTCGCATGTCATCTAGAGTTGCTGCTCCTCAACATACAGCTCATTTGCAATTGAGAGAAAGTCTGGCCGATCCCACCGGCTTGGACTCCCATCGGCTTCTTGGAAGATGGGATGCTGTGAAGTCAATACGCATTCAATACGAGTCCCCCACCGCAGAGCTTGAGTACGATTCCTGAGCGTTTGTGATTGCAATAGGTAATCCATGCTGAGTGGCAAGTTTTGAGGATATGCTGTCAGTAGATGATAGTTGAAAGATATGCTAGGATCTGATCAAGGAAACCGGCCACTTACTGGTACAGACACAGTTAAGCGACCATCGAAACTGGACAACGAGTCCTATTTCATGGACGTTGCATTGTAGTGATAGATGTACAGAGCACGGCAGTTCGACCACAAAGCCAAGGACAGAGCCAGCAGCAGATCAATGGATACATTGTCCCGCAAGTTCATCAAAGAACGCGAGGACAACCTCGAGCATCCGCCCTACTGATCGTTCTCCAGCCAAGGCTTGCAAGCCTCATGCAGCGTCTTCAACTGCGGCTCCATCGCCACGAATCGCTCATACAATCCACCTCCCAACTTCGCAACGCACTCCACCAAACCACAGAGCACGAAGTCCGCATAACAGACTTGGCTACCCAGCACGAATGGGCCCTCGTCCTTCTTATACTGTTGCATAAACTCTCCCACAGCCTTGAACCCTGGCTCCGCCGCCTTCCATGCCTTCTCTCCACCGTCGCGCTCCTCGTATTCTTCCATGGTGCAGCCGAGAGCAGCTTCCTTGCCTTTCTTCCACTCCTCGGCGTAGGACTCGAGGATGATGGCACGACCGATTTGGGCGTAGATGACGGGCATCAATGGGCCAACGGAGCGTCCCACGAGAGGTCCCACTTGGTTGTGGAGGTCAGTCTCCAAATGGAGGGAAGGCTGAGGGGCTTGCTTTTCGAGAATCGGTGCGATGATCGCAGAGTCCATGACACCAGTCCCATCCGCCTGTTTGATGGCTGGAACGGTGTACTTGACAGGCGTTGGCGTAATGCTCAAGGCCGACAGGGTTGGCTCAATGTCGGCGTGCTTCAGCCATTCGGTCTGGTAGGGGATCTTCTTGTAGTTCAGTACCAGGCGAGTCTTCCAGACATTCGGCGACCAGCATCTGTAAGGCTTTCCGGCTGCTGTCTTGCATGGAAGGTCGTAGAGAACAATCTTGGACGACATTTTGATCTTGTTGCTGAGAGGAGAGAGTGAAACTTGGGAATTGTGACGCAGGTGATGCAGAGGAGAGCATCGACGAAGGCTTTGTATACAACGACACGGGATTACAAATCACCGTTCCACGAGCCGGCGTGTCGATCGCGTAGCATGTGGTTGTAGGAGAAGACACATCTGTCCATCGCCGGTGGTATAGTTAGTTTACCCCTCTTTCAGAACGGCGTTGCTAGAGCAAAGCCAAAGCTGAAGGAAGATCAAGTTCAGCCACTTTTTGTCAGCCCACTCCTCGGCCGATCAATGCTTTTCTAGTATGGCTGCTCGGCCGGTCTGCTCGCCCGATCGGAGCTTCGGTATATGCCGACCTTTCAGCTGGAACCAAGAAACAACTATGGTACTCCGGATCAACGGCCTTGTTCCTATGGAACTTCAAGCTGCAAGCAGTGTTGTTTTGTACACTTCTCCACATGTTGGTCGATCAAAACGCCGTCGTATCTTCGTAGAATCATTGCGCCATTCCACTACACATCTGTCGTGCACGGCCAATTGTCCTGCACCCAATCCCTCAACACATCAGTCAGCGTCTTGCCATCAATCGCGGTTTGCGCGTCTGACTTCTGGCGCTTCTCGCCTAGATATTCGAGTGCCAGAAGCACCCAGTCTTCCACGAACGCGTTGTACACGAGGTCGACCTTCTCCGGCTGGTCCGCGATCGATACGCCGGACGTCGAGGTGAGGTTCGCACCAATGCAGTTCGGCACATCGTAGAATTTAATGATTTGATGGATGGTGTCGTCGCCATCGATGCCGGCGTCGTCGGTGGTCGTGTAGCCTGGGACCTGGGGGTTCTTGCTGTCATCGCTGCCACCGAGCACTGTCTGTTCATTGCTGCTATAGATATCCTGTGACTGCAGCTTCTTGGCTTGAGATCGACTCAAGGCACTTGCTGGGACGAAAGGAGGCGAGAGATCTTCCAGACCATACTCGGCCGATCCCGACATATCTGACGGCAAGATTCTGTCCTCACTGTTCAGAATCCGTAGCACCTGGCTGGCAGCTTTGTAAGGAACGTCTTTGATGGTCCTGAAGCCACTCGTGAACGGCGATATCAGGAAGGTCGAATCGATCGTGAAGGGACCTCTGAAGATGTCGAAACGCAGGGCTCCTGTATTCGTAATGACGATCGACGGATTCTTGGTGTTGTTGAACGATCCTGGAATGACCTCGTCCTCAACCAAGCTCAGCAGGCTGTCGTGGGATGGGTAGGGCGCACGATTCAGCCAGTAGTCTTTTGGCGCACAGCCAAAGGCATGGTCAAGTTTTAGCTCTTTTCTGGCGGCTGCAATGGAATTGGAAACATTGCGTCCCAATTCCGTATCAAAGGTAGTTTTGTTCGTCCTGGAATGGCTGTGCAGAGAGTACAAGTTGTTGTCAATGTACATCCTTCGATACGTCGGTGCCGCCTCCGCTGAAGTCTGGCTCTTCTTCCCAGTGCTCAATCCGGATATAGACATGAAGCCCAGCGTCTCCATGTATCGTCCGCTCTCGATGCCCCATGCTTTCTTATCAAACTTGCGATAGTCTCTGATATGAGTGTGTCCGCCGAAGAACACAATCGGTGTATCCCAGTTGGCTCCACGGATTGCCTTGTAGACCGCGTCGAACTCTGGGGCGTCTTTCACGGGTACGTGGCCAGCCACGACGAACAGATCCACGTCTTTATCCTTGATTGCATCTTTAAACCACTGCTCTTTGACTGTATCCTCTACCGGCTGCACGACTGTGTTGTTCGCGTTGCCTTTGAAGTTGAACAGGAATCCGAAGGCTGCAATGCGGATACCCTGGTTCTTGGTCGTGAACTTGCGGAATCGTTGTCCCAGAGCTACCCGCTCTCCTGTCTTCGGATGATATATGTCGAGATTGCTCGCGATGTATGACTTCTTGAAGTCCGGCACCACGGACTGGTACTCGCGGATGCTGGTGTTCTTCAGGTACAGCTCATGATTGCCCACTGTCACAATATCGATGCTCTGCTGCTTCACAATTTGCAGCGCATATTTTCCCTTCGGATCGCTCGCATCGTACAGTCCATTCCCTTCGACTCGGTCTCCGGTATCGACCAGCAGCAGATCGCTCCCTTCCTCGTCTGCTCGCTTGTGAAGATGATGTGCGAAAGAGATGTAGTCGCCCCAATCGGCCGAGTACTGAGCTTCCTGTAGATGGCCGCCGTGCCAGCCGTGCGTGTCTGTCGTGTGGAGGAAGTTGAGCTTGCCCCAGGGTAGCTCGCGGAGCGGCGCTGCGATCGGAGATGGAGCGGAGGGTTGTTCGGCGCTGGCGAGGGTGCCAACCGCCAGGAACGTGCAAACCGCCAGGAACGCCGTGAAAGTCTTCATGTTGTGCATCGTGACCTAAAGATGATGGACCACGATTCAAAAAAAAAAAGAGGACGCGAGCTGGAAAGCTACCAGGGTAGAGGTGTAGCGTACCTGCGTTGTCTCACGTGAAGGCGACGTCGGCGGGGAAAGCTCCAAGTGAATGTCACCGAACGTGGATCTTCAACCCGACAATCTCATCAGGTACACGGAACTAATTCTACTTGATTCTTTACTTCGTATCTACATGCTGTAATTCCGACCACTTCTACGACACTGTCGTCGCCAGCCTGACCTTCGATGTCGGGGGAAGGATGCTTTAGGGTTAGGGTTTGGGTAACGCCAAAACATCCTGCTCGACAGCACATCGATTGCTTGACCTGGCTCGGGGCACTTCCCCAACATATCGATCATGAGAAAAGCTCGTGTGAGTCTTTTCCTGCCAGATGCTGAAGTGTCTCAGAGCTGCTCTGGCCTTCGACGGCGATTGGAGCGCTTTATGGTCGATTCTTGTTCAGCGCGAGGTTGATAGCCCTCCAGGAGATGTATGCGTTCCATGTCGTGGGTTGTAGCAGTGCATGTATGGGAACAGATCACGGCAATACTTGATAGTCGAGCGTGTCATACCACGGTCGCCTGTCATTGTCCAAGCAGACTTCCATAAACCACGACATGGCTGGTCCGATACTGCCGGCACTGGTGCTCAACTATCCTCCCAAATTCGGCCCATGGTCCAAGCCAGCAATGCCGGGACTGCGTAGCTGGTAGAACAAGCTCTCCAAGAGCTTGAGCACATGGGTGGCGACGGCCGGACCGGCACGATGCCTTATGATGAGTATCTCGGTTGACTTCTCGGACCGGGCGTCTTCATCGCCGACCAAGGTCGATGTCCAATGTCTTTGCCATGTTTTCGGTTGACTCCGGAGGGGAGCCAGCATTTCCGAAGTCTAAGAACGGCAGCACACCCACCTTCAAGACATCTCGGAAGAGATTAGAGATGATGCCTTCAAGCTCAGGACCCGTCTGCGCAAAGTCTGGAAAAGAGTTGACCTCCAACAGCCAGGCGGTACCCTTGCTGTCAACCAAAAAGTCCAGACCGAAGATCTCAAAAGCATTCGGGAGAGGCTGGAAGTGGATGCTCATGCTTCTTGCCGCCGCCTCAAACACCTCGCCGGTAACGCTGCATATTTGTCTGAAGACGTCGTCCTTCCACTTGGAGTTGTCGAGACCATCAATCTCAGCTGGCAGAGACCAGAAAGCATGCACGCTACCTTCCCTCTCTCCACTCTGCAGACACGTGTTGGTCAAGTGGCTGGAGAGATTCTCGTTGGGAGACTCCGACTCAGACGGTCCGACGTATGGCTTCTCCGCGAACAACGCCAACATGGTCTTGTAGACATATACCTTCAGAGCACCCACAGCCAGCACATATGTTCTGATATGGAACTTGCGGCCAGCGGAAGGGTGAGGCTCGGGTAGCAGTAGAGGCTGCATGACGTACGGCTGCGCAACGAAATGTCTGAGTTGCGATGCCATTACACCCGTGTCATCGTGCTTCTCCGAAGAACCATGACCATCTTGAGATGTGGCATCCTCATCCTCGTCATCGGAAGCTGGATCCCAGCCTTCGAAGATCTCGGTCAGCTCCTCTTCGGATGAGAAAAGTCGAATTCCTTGGCCTCGATCACTCATGCCAGGCTTGAGGATCCACCAATCTCTGGATGCCTCATCGCCCTCGCTAAGAGCATCGTTCCGCGCCCAGCTTTCCTTCAGCTCGTAGGCTTCCACCAAAGCATCATCCAGGAACTCCGCGTAGTCGACTTCAAACTCGACGCTTGGTTGGAGGTGATCTTTGAGTGGACTATCGGGATTCTTGGAAAGCCAATGTGACGCCGTTGAAGCTAGGTAATGCTTCCGGATGACAGCTTTCCTGATGACATAGCTGTTGCACAGACTGGTCGACGGGTTGCCCATTATATGCTCGAAGTCGATACTCTCGTATTGTCGCCATTGGATGAGCTTGTCTGTCTTGGCCGGCAGTTCGGAAACGTCTTTGACGAGACTCAACCGATCTCCAAGGAGGGATTTGAATGCTGCAAGTAGAAGTGGTTGGACGTATCTGTCCTCGTAGTCTACGATTGCGTATATCTTCGAATTGTCCATTGTCGAGGAGAGATATGGCTTGTGTTCCCGGCGCTCATTGGCTGCAATCGGTCCGTGACATGGGTCTTGAGATACGCCTGTCGAACGTGCAGACGTAGATGTAAGATCGGCAAGCTGTCGTTCAACAATGGTCTGCTACCGCCCAAGCAGATCAAGTGTTCCCAAAGTATCTCCGTCGAGTACAGATGTGAAAGCTTACCTCACTGTATCGGGATGTCGATAGGGAAACTTTACCGGACGAAGAAATAATCGACATCCCGTTCATCTCTTGCTAGTGCAAGATGTGACCGGACCGGACCGTGTGCCCGCTGAGTGAAGCCGGTCGACTCACGTCCTCCACTTCTACCTCTGTCATCGACACGTCCTGGATTAGAGACACCAACTCAGCAACAAGGCCCGTAGCAGACTCCATGCTTCCGAGACTCATGAATGTTGCTTCAAAAGCAAAAAAAAAAGTGTTCATGCCATCCGAATGCAGTCTTGCTGGCAGTCCCTCCCATAGGAAGAAGGTGCGATAGAATGTAAGAACAGATCCGGAGATCTGGATGCTCGCTGCCACAAGCTCATCGCGATACCGGCTGATAAACCGGGGATTCCGTTGAGAGTCGACCTTGGATTTTTTCACGGGTGCTGTCGCAATGTGGTCGCAGCGATTGCGGGTAGATATCCCCACGGCAGGGCCGTTGCCCGCGTTCGGCCTTGTCTACAACTTCCTCGCGGCGAGGCCCATCAAATAAGCTGATTGACCTAATTTATCGTACCTAATCTTTCGCGACTGATTACGACACAACACAGGGCAAGTCCTGCACGACCTGGGAAAAAGATCACATCGAGACAGTCCATCACACTCGCTAAATCAGCTTCCTACGATATCGATAGAGCAAAGTGCGGCATGACCTCAAATATACCAGTAAAGGAAGTCCGGCCAATACCATTTCTTCACCCAACGCAGGCAGTCTACAGCAGCGCACCACCTCAAGCGAAGCCGATTCCGCCAAGCGATGTCGAAGCGGCGAAGGACGACGACGTTGCTGCAGGTGTACCGGCGCCTACGTCTCCTGTGGACAACAAAGCTCTGCCTGGCAATGTGCAGTACAAATGGACGAGCCGAGATAATCGCAAGGGAAGGTGAGTAGGACCACGCTGGGAACAAAATGAAATGAACTCGACTGACAAGAAGAAGACATACTTTGATTGTGCCACCAACTTCGAATGACAACGTCGCAACACCTCCTCCGACCGCGACGCCCAGAGCCGCGCTCCATGGCCTCTGGCGGATGCTGACCTACTATCCCTACTGGGACGTCTCCTACCTAGTCGCCGTATCTTTCACCCTCGGAAGCGTAGTCTGGGTCCTCAATTCCTCCTCCGTCTTCCTACCATTGGCGTTTCCACGGAGCGAGTTCCACGGCGAGGTCCTTTGGGGCGGCGGGATAACAGCTTTCATTGGGGTGATCATCTTTGAGATTGGAGGAGTGCTCGCGATGTTGGAGGCCTTCAATGAGAATCGGGAGAGGTGCTTCGGCTGGGCGGTCGAGAGGTTGTACGAAGGCCGGAGCAAAGACAACGAGGATGAGGATGACGACGACGATGCTGTGAAAGTCTTACCTGCAGAAGATGCGTGTTCTCACCACCATCGAAACTCGAGCGCCGCGGCATCACCCGAAGAAGTCCAAAGGCAGCCTACGATAAAGCTCCTCGACCCGAAACCTATGCACACCAACTCGTGGCATCCAGTCATCAGATCACAGCTCGAACAGGACCCTCGCAAGCGCTGGATCTGGTGGCCATCCCGCAAGTCCCTGAAGGAGCACTACATCCGCTCCGTCGGCTTCCTCGCCAGTCTGATCCTCTTCGTCTCCGCCACAATCTTCTTCATCTCCGGCCTCACCTCCCTCCCTGGCATCATCAACACAATGACACGTACCGAGACCATCGTCTTCTACTGGGTGCCTCAAGTCATTGGCGGGGTGGGTTTCGTCGTGTCCGGTTGGATGTTCATGGTCGAGACGCAGCAGCACTGGTGGGAACCCGCTGTCGATGTTCTCGGCTGGCACGTTGGCTTTTGGAACTTCGTGGGCGGAGTAGGGTTCCTATTGTGTCCCTGTTTTGGGTTTGATAGTCGGCCTTGGGCGCAGTATCAGGCTTGCTTGTCAACGCTTTGGGGGAGTTGGGCGTTCTTGGTTGGAAGTGCGGTGCAGTGGTACGAGTGTCTGGAGAAGAATCCAGTAGTGGTTGGGAGGGAATGAGAGGGATGAAATGAGGGATTGTCAGGCTTCCTTCGCCTTGGCATTGAAAGCAATCAAGCCTAAGGTACTCATGTCACTACAACATGCCCCTATCGTTCTCGAATATGTTCTCGCCCGCCCAGAGCTGGAGAGTCCCATGATCTCGCATCGACATTCGCATGAATATCCGCATGAATATTTGATGGGCTGCGAATTGAGTTTGACACATGAAGGCCAAGCGTTCCACTAGGTTCAAAAGTGCCTTGCGCTAGCGCCCCGCTCTTTCCTCCATCGATGCGTTCATTCGCGATCAGCTCACCGTCACCGAAGAAGAGTCAACGTGCAGGACGCACAAAACAAGGCAAGAGCGGGCTAACGGTAAGAAAACAACTTCCAGCCATTGCCTTCCTTTCTCCATCGTCACACATCTTCCTCCTCATCAATATCATCAACACAACACAACACAATCCCTCCCTACACCTTACACCACACCTACCTCATCATGATCTCAAGAACCACCACCCGCGCCTTCAGAGCTGTCCAGCTCCAAGGCAGAGTCAGCCAGAATGTCACCAAACGTGCCGCACGCCGCACATACGCGACCGAGACCACCACTGCCAATGCCAATGCTGGCGGACTCGGACCTGGCTTTGCCGGCGGTCTGATGGGCGCCGGAGCTGTCCTTGCTGGAGGTTACGCATACTACCACTTCTCCGGCATTAAGACCGCCGTCCAGACCGCCAAGTCTGCGAAGAGCTACGTCGACTACGGTAGTGAGCAATTGAAGGCTCAGCTGAAGGCCGCCACACCAGACTCGGCCGACGATGTCATCAGCAAGCTCAAGGAGATCAGCATGCAATACGCTGGATGGGTTCCAGGCGGTAAGGCGTTTGTTAACAACACATTCAAAGATCTCGAGGCTATTCAGGAGAAGCACGGCGACGAGGTGAACAAGATTGTCAAGGACACCTACGAGGAGTTGAAGGAGGTCTCGCAGAAGAACGGAACCAGCATGGAGACTGCGAACGACGTGTGGTCCATCCTCTCCCGCCGCTTTGCAGAGTTGGGCTCGCTTGCAGGAGATGCGGCACAGCAGATTGTCGACAATCACCCAGAGGTCAAGAAGAAGGTCGGAGGCTCCATTGACCAGCTGAAGGATCTTGGTGACCGCTACGGCCCAGAGGCCAAGAAGAAGGTCGACGAGACTTTCGCCGAAGTCTCGAGCATTGCCAAGAATGGATTCTCCGCCGACACTGCCGACAAGATCAGAAAATTGGTGCAGGAGAAGGTCGAGGAGATCAAGAAGATGGGCGAGGACACCTGGAACAAGGCGCTTGAGGAGCAGATTAAGCCTGCGCTCGAGAAGAACCCTCAAGTGAAGAAGCTCGTTGAGGAGAACATGGATACTCTCAAGAACGGCAACATCTCTGAGGCGGTGCAGAAGGTCACCAAGGCAGTGTCGAGCGGTGACACCAAGGAGCTTGAGAACTGGGTGAAGGAGTGAGTCGAATGAATATAGAAATCAGTCATTTGCACTTGCTGACACACATAACAGCTCCGCCAACAAGGCTCAAAACTTCTCCAGCAGCACCATGTCAAAATGGCTCGGCATGATCCCCGGCGGCTCGGAAATTATGCCTCAGCTCCAGAAGCTGAGGGCGATTGCTGAGGCCAAGGGACCTCAAGCTGAGCAGTTGACCAAGGACACCATTGCCGATCTGAAGAAGGTATTGGAGAGCCGCAGCAAGCAGGCTGAGAGCTTGGCCGAGGAGGCGAAGAACCAGGCCGAGAAGTAGAGCGTCCCAACATCGACAGGTGAATACGAGCAGTGTACGAATGGCAGTGTGTGACTACTAAGCGAGCGAGCGATGAAGCATCATGCGGCGAATAGGGCGTTTGACGAGACCTTGTATATATACCTAAGACATCAAGACGACCTTGAGGAAGCACGGAACCTTCTGCCCAACGTTTGAGATTCGATTGACACTTGCATTACCTGGGTATCCAACATAAAACCTTCTACAATTACCTTACAAATTCCCTCGCCATCATGGCAGTGGCCTGCCGTCTTTCCATCCATACATCCCCCGACTCGGCCTACGCTCTCTAATCCTCCTCGCCCACACCGTCTCATAGGCGCCATCCATCATCACAGCGGCATGATCCCCCCACTCAAAGTTCGCTCTGTCGCACTCCTCCACATGGCGCCGATACGCCTCGATCCTGTCAAGCGGACCAGGAGTGTTGAGCACCATCTGCCGAGTCCGGGCCGCTTCCGCTCGGACCTCGTCTTCCACTTCATCCGCCATTGATGAACGACGAGCAACAATTGGCTCAGCGGTCCTCCATTCCTCAGGACTTGAGTCTCTGCCCGGACTTTCGAGGTCTTCCTCCGCTCGACAGTCGACATCCGCTCTCGTCTCTCCTGCTTGCGAACTTCGTCTTCCTCTCTCGTCTGAGCGCGACCGCGAGGGCTGTCCTCTGTGGAAGCGGAACCGCCGGCAATGGCTTCTCCTTGAGGCGGGAGCGAAGGCACATCTTCGTTCTTCTTGTGATGAAATTTGCCGGTCATTTGGGCCATGAGCCGGGGTTGCCAGCCGCCCCATTTTTGCACTTCGGTTTGGTACTGCATCAAGCACTCTCGTTCCGCCTGTCTGCGAGCAGCCTCGTCGCGAGCAGCCTCGGCCGTTGCGTTGTTGTGCTGCCGCGCCATGCGGGCGTCGGCGATCAAATTTCTTACCGCGCGGATAACAGGGTCGTCTTCGATCGTGTGACCACGGCTGGGATTTTCACCCCTCCTCGACTGGCCGTGACCAAGGCTGTCATCTCTCCGCTGATTCCTGCGCGGATACATGGCGTCATCCTCTTCCTTCTGAGCGGCTTGGGCCCAAGCCATAGCTGCTTTGCTCTGATCACTGACAACGCCCTCGCTCTTCTTCCGCGCCACGTAGTCCGCTGCTTTCTTCTGGATCCGCTGCTGGCGGCGGCGGAACCACCCCATCGCCCACTGATCGAAGCCAGATTCATAATGCTCGGTATGACCACTGCTGTTGTGCTGCGCGGTCGACGAATCCTGCTCAGCGTCCATTGCTCCCGGAGCAGCGGTAGGCGGAGCACCGACCATCCCACGCGGGAGCATATCGCTGGTTACGTTCGCCGTCAGCCTATCCAGCGCCATTTTAGCCGCCTCGCGTCTCTGGAGCTCACGCTCTCGCATCGGACGAAGCGTGTCTCCCCAGCCGTAGTATGGTTGTGGAGGGGAGTTGGTGCTTGATGGTATGGTCTTTTCCTTCTTCAAAGAGACGTGGGCGCTGTCGGGTGAAGCTTTGCGCTTGAGGTCATTGTCGGCGTCGGATGCCTTGCTGTTGATGCGCTTGTTGAGCTCAGAGTACACATCAGGTAGAGGAGCCATCTTTGCGGCTTCGCAGCGTATGCGTTGGAGTGGAGAGTGGGAGGAGAAGAGGAAATAGGAATTGAAAGTGCGAGTCGACGAAATGTCGAGAAAAAAATGGCCAGGCATGGTCAGTGCACTCTTCCCCCGGGGATGGTACCTCGAATAGCATCGCGATGGAGCTATAGCTCGCCGAAAACTGCCTGTTGTGTGGTGTTCGATGGTATTGGTGACGCTGGTTGAAGCTCGAAGCTCGAAACTCTGGGTGACCCAAAGAGATAGGGATTTCCTGATTGGGAAGTGAAGAGAACGCCTCCATTTGTGCCACGGAGGGCCCGTTGATCTATGATGCGGACGCCGAGATTTTCTGCCAAAGAGTTAGTCTTGCTGAAGGGAGTGCAATGCAGTGTAGAGAGGATGTGTCAATCGGCTGTATTTCCATCATGTCAACTTACTTGTTCAGCCCATCGAACGCCGCGCTAAAGTTCACAACACCAACTTCCGAAAGCAGCTCCAAACCACCACCTGATTGATCTATTCAACCTCACAGCCGTCTCCTCACCCTCTACTCGCCCTCGCCCTTCTCTCGTCAACTTCCGCAAACTCCCTCACCAGCCCTTGCAAATCCACCTCAAAATCCTCATCCATCCCGTCATCCTCCGCCGGATCGTAAACCTCATCCGCCCACCCATTCGCCCTCGCAAGGTTCCAGTCACTCACCATAACCTCACTCACCTGCGCCATCCCACCTCCTCCTCCCGCCTCCTCCTCCCGCCATAGCAAGCACCGGCCCACCACCACTCACCGCCAAGCCAGGAAGCGTAGGTACCGCAGCGACATTTTGCGGTTGGAGAGTCGACTTGAAGACGGGCTTTTTCTTCCCAGAGGTCGAGGTGCTGGAAGTGGAGGTTGAGAGAGGGATGGAGACGGACTTGAGACCCGCGGAGGCGTTGGAGCGGGACTCGGCGGCACGCTGTTTGGCGGCTGCGTTGGGGTCTTTGGTCATGGCGCGCATTTCTTTGAGGCGCTGCGAGGCGGGTCAGTGAGAGTTCGGGAATGTTTACTGGATCTTGAAAGAAAGAGAAAATGGCGGCATGCGACGTGTAAAGTACCTTGCGATGTTGATGATCGTAGCTCCCCTCATGTGCTTCAAAGTCCGTGGAACGGGCGTAGCCTTTCTGGCATAGATCACCTTTGTGATCATCAGTACGGCATTCCTCCTCTCGGGCCTAGATTTCTCGGGTTCTTACAGAAGAAAGCTCGCCGCGCATCTCTCGCGCTGTCGGTTTGCGGTTGCGGAAGTGTGGAGGCGGATGGTGGAGGTCCGCGGTTCTTCAAAGTGATGGAAAATACTCGTCAGTAGAGTTTTCTGAGATTTCAACCCTTGAGGACCGAAGAACAAATGTGGGCGAAGCTGGACGAGGAGATGTTGAAGGTGGAGGGAGAGGGAGAGAGGGTGGTGCTGTGATTGGTGTTTGAGTGCATATGCGCCATCCTTGATCTTTTCTTCCAGTTTGACTCGTTCTTGCACATCAAGCATGGGGTCTTCCGAAGGCATCGGACTATCTAGCGGTGAGGACTGACGTACAGGAGCCATCTTGAAGGATGTGTTTCGGGTGAAGTCCCGGAGGGAATGGTTTGCTCGACAACAAATCGTGGCTAAGTTGTGCGCGGCGCGTAAGAACGCAAACGGCGATTGATGTCTATCGGCAAGACCAAAGATGAACTATAGCCATACCATAGGAACGCAATTTTGACCGAAAATGTTGTTATAGTGCAAAGTGTGTTGTTTCATTGAAGCGAAACTCGAGATGTGAAGTCGACGAACATGGTCCGTGCGTGAGACGTTTGTGAAGAAGAGTCGGACCAACGCCGTCATAGCAAAGAGAGGAGAAGACAGGAGGACGCCGCAACATTATCAATCTCAATTGTCGACACCATAGCCTAGTTCTGCTGTTCCTCTACTAGCACCAGAGAGGAACGCCACGAATATCCTCCAGCCATTCCAACACAATGGAGCCTCGACCAAGTCCTGCTTCGAAGAAACTAGACACAAGCGCTCAATAGTGCCCAGTATCTGGTGGCACCTTCAGCCGTATCTCCCCTTCAATACTCTCGTCGTCGACCTGTCGACCCGTTCACAACATAGTCTTCTTCGCGATCCTCGTACTCGTGCTCCTCTCGCACCTATCCGTCTAGTGTCCACCACGCTCGTCGCGCAAGACAGCTCAATGAAAGACCAAAGAAGTCATCAAGCTCTGATTGCAATTGTCCCGCCTCTTCAGCATCTGCCTCACCAGCACCGAAGTCTGCCGCAATTGGTGTCGTCGAAGTAAAGATGTAGCCGCATAATTCAAGTCCGCTCAACTAGGTCCAGCCGCCACAACATTGCGCGTACTCCGAGTTGTGCGCTTGATCGTCTCACTGACCAAGCCCTCACCCTCGCGCTTCTGCTGGGTCTTGCGGACGTGCTTGGTACGCTGCCAAGAATCGAAAGGACTGCTGTTCTTGGGCTGCGACGAACCCGATTCATCGTCCCCCTCTTCCACAATAGGCGTCATGGCCATTGGCGCAACATCCTTCACGCGAACAGTGCGCCTGCTGGCAGGAATCGGAAGTGAAGTGTGGTCTCCATCGGCATCGTTGTCGCCTTGTTCTCCAGTCGGCTCGGGCGTAGCATCGCTGTAGACCTGGACAGGATTCTGCAGTTGAAAGTTGAGAGCACCAGAAGCAGATTGCGAGCTGCTCGCATCGTCCTCGTGAAGCTTGAACGGGTCAACCCACTTCTTCCTGGTGGACATGCGGCCGGTCGTGGGAGGTGTGGCCATTTGCTTCGTAAGACTCTTGATCTTAGCAGGAGTCGCGGGCATGCTGAAACGAACCTCATCATCAACGGGTGCCTGAGACATCTCGATATCCGTCTCCTCCTCGTCATCACGCTCGGTCTCGGCCTCTTCATCGTGGTTGGCAGGTGGGAAGAGCAGGCGGGGTTGCACGTTGCTGCGTCGGACGGGTCGGTCGCCGGCGGCACCCGCTGCACGCTTGAGGGAAAGTTGGTGGACGGTCTCGCCAATGTCCGATCCGCTCGGTGGGGAGATGTTTGAGTAACGGTGGAAGATTCTTCGGCCTCGGCTGGGATGATATTAGCATATGACACCAGAGTGAAGTGACGTGAAGAATTCCTTACAATATCGAAATCGTGCCTTCGCCGTTTGCCACAGCGCGGTCCATCTCCGCGGCTTCGCGTACCTGATGAGCAGTCGGCTTGCGTCTCACAGGCGAAGAAGAGGCATCGTCGGAGGTGTGCGACACGCTGAGCACTCTGTGCTGGGTGCGACCGCGCGCACGCTGGCGAGTGGCCGGGACGTAGAAGACATTGTCGGGAGACATGTCAATCTCTGGTTTGCGTGCGTTTGGCTCGACGTAGACATCGACGTTGCCCTCGGTGGCAGTACTTGTGTGGGAGCCCATGCCGTTGCTGAAATTGCGACGGGCGTTCATTTTGCGCTGCTTGTGGGTTTGGTTGCGAGTGGGAAAGACGTCGCTGGGATCGGCGGGTTGGATGCGAACAATTCGTGGTGTCGTCTTCATATCATTTGATCGAGGTTTGGGTTTTCGGGAGGATGTTGGTGAAAGTTTTCGGGATGATTTGAGCGTCCGTGTGGTGGTGGTGTAAGAGCGGTGGTTGCTTGCTTCATCTGCGTCTGAGCTTGGTGGCGTTTTCATTTCTGCCCCATTGTGAGCGACGGGCCGCGAACGTGCAGCGGGAGAGGCGGGCGGGGAAGCGAGATCGCTGTGTTTGTGTCAGTGATGTGATGAGTTTTCACATGAAGTGAAGTTTTGTACTTACGTCGGGTGGTGAAGACCTCCCCGCGAGCCCTTATTGAATGAGCTGTACGGGTTGCTGGCGAGTGAAGAACGGGTCGAACGGCGCGGTGAATATGGCTCCCATTCTTCATTCAACGCACCATGTGTCGGCGAGCCAGGTGTACAAACACGACCTCCCGTGCGGCGTGGTGGTGTAGCGGGTCCCTCCATTTCCAAGGACTGCGAGTGAAGTCAGCCCACGCTCTCTCACGTGTGAGTCCTTGACATTGGTCTAGTGTTTTTCCGAGCGGCATAGTCGATCGCAGCAGTATCGAGACAACTGGAGTTGCAGTACGCAGCTCGTGATGGGTATCGTACCTTTCGTGTCCGTAACCGCCGACGTGCTCTTAAGGATGCTCGCAGAACGCGACGACAGGCTCAGCGGCCGTCAAGCGATAGCAAGCACAGAGTGTCTGAGTCGCAAATGTATGCCGTCTGGTATCGCGGTGATTCCCCCCTTCGTCCTCGGTTCAATCTCTTGATTGCGAATACTGTAGTCGCCCTGGCTTGCGCCGGAGATTCCCTCTCCTCCGCGTCTTGCTCCCTCGTTCTCCAAATGATCCTCCTATTCCAACTCGTATACGACTCCAACTCGAATGTAATGCGAGAGTATCGATGCGTAGGTTCTTGCGGGCGCAATGGTATCGAGGTTCGTGTCTAATAAGGAGAAGTGAGAAAGAAAGTGAAGTCGCAGTCGGGACGATCAATCTCCAACGGCTGGAGGTGGCTGGGCGGAGGAATCCACTGCCGCGGACCCTTGAAACGCCCGGGCACTCTCTCTGCCCTGTCCGTCCACCAGCAAGACGCGTCGCTCAAAATACACGTCACTGTACAGCAACGCGGAAAACGATTCTGGCCGCCATATTGAGGCCTGCATTCGAAATCTCACAAACGACACGTCTTCCGCCCATCATCTCCCCAATCCAACCACCCACAATGTCCAATTCCAACCTCGCAAACCTCCGCCTCGACGACGAACCGACAGAAGACCTCTTCGCCAGTCCCTCCAACCAACCCGCGCCGGAACCCAGCACCACCACCAAAACCTCCACCCAACCCAAACTCCCCAAACTCTCCAAAGAAGACGTCCTCTCCGCCCGCAACGCCCTTCTCACCGCCGAACTCGCCCGCATCCGCGAAGTCAACCACACCATTGAAACCGTCACCGCGTCCCTCACCGTCGCCAAAGCCAACATGTCCACAGTCCACACCACCGTAGCCAACGCCTCGACCCTCCTCGCGACCTGGACGAGGATATTGTCGCAGACGGAACATAATCAACGACTGGTGTTGAATCCGGATTGGCAGGGTGCGACGAGGGATTTGGAGGATGCGGAGAGTGAGGGGTTGAGGAGGCAGGTCGAGGCGGAGAGGAGGGTGGTGGAGGAGGAGAGGAGGAGGGAGGAGGAGGAGAGGAGACGAGAGGAGGAGGAGAGGAGGAAGGTTGTGGCGGGGAGTACGGCTGGGACGAGGGGTGGGTTGGGGAGGAGGGGGAGTACGAGGGGTGCTGCGGGGGGTACGAGGGGATACACGACTGTTGGTGGCAGAGGGAGGGGCGCGGCGGGCGCGGCGAGAGGTGCGAGTGGGATGGGTAGGACGGCGAGTACGAGGGGGAGAGGGAGGGGTGTGAGCTGAGAGGTGGTGGCCAAAGAAGTTGAACTATACCCAAAAGCATTGGCGTGCTGTACGAAGGGAAGCGTCTTCATACATGGCCCGCGTCGAAGAGCCTCGTAGCTGATTCTCCGTGTTGAGGACTGGTTACGGAGGACAGCTATGTCGACACCGAACGAACATACGCACCGGTATCCGCAAACCTGCTGAGAGGACAGTCACACATCGGACATGAACAATTGTACAGTCGAGCGAAATCTGCTACGAAGACAACGTGCAATCTCATCGCATGAATTCGTCTGATGCTGATGCTGGCTTGTCAATCAGACGACGGAGTGCAGTCTTTCGTCTTCGTCGAATCCACAAAACTCATCCACCCCTCACATACATCCTCCCATCTCCCCTCGAATCCCTCCTCCCACCATTCCCAGCAGCCCCGCAATTCTACTTCGCAGTCTTCTTCTCCGCCTCCGCATCCAACGGTCCACCGGGGTTGGAACCCAACTTCTCCAGCGTCTTCTTCGACTCATCGGCGGGCTTGTCGCCTCCCGGACCGGCGTTCTGGTCGTTGGGTTTGCCGGCTTGGGTGCCTGCCTGAGCGTCGGATTGGCGCTCGGGCTCGGGGGATTGGCGGCCTTGGTTGGGGGCGGACATGGTTGTGGGGTTTGGTATTGTTTGGGTGGGTTGTTGTTGGGGTGCTGGGAGGTGTTAGGTGGAAGAGGAGAGGGGTGTGGTGAGCGGGTGGTGGAGATGTGTCTTGGAAGAGTTTGGTGAGGTGAATGTTTATGGAGGTGGATGGTGTTGATGGTGTTGATAGTGATGATGATGATACTCACATTTGACTGATGGACTGGCTTGAAGTGGTAAAAGTGGTGGATGTCGTTGTTGTTGTTGTTCTAAAGGTAAAGATCAGAACAAACAGAAATGATGAAAGCTTCTGACGGACTGTTGATCACCGGTTGAATTGGCAGCAAGCTGTTCCTCGATGAATGGAGGGGCAAAAGTGGTGGGTCCCTTCTGATGCTGATACATGTCATCGCGAACATGGGGCAGGAACAGGAACTTCCATCTTGCATTGAAAACTGCCCGACGAACAACTCCGATATATGACGAAACAGTTGCGTTTTACCGGAACACAGGACATGTTTTGAAGTGAGAGCGTAGATTGCGTATACTCAGTAGTCTTCACGGTGTCGCTGCTCTTCCAAAGGAAAGTCGTTGATTCCTGCCTCAGGCAGCACAAATTGCACATGAAAGCTCCCGTCGCTCTTGCCTAATTTAGCCGCTGCCCTTGTGCCTCCTTGATCCCGATCAAACTGCACCGCATAATTCGGACATTGGCAGCTTGGATTACGCAGTCTGCGCTGGAGCAGACGAACATGTATTCCGAGGGTGTACGTGTCCACAACTCCATCGGGGAGGTAACAATCCATTGGCTCTCCGGCTTCTGCGAGACAGTCTAAGCTACCAGGGTCCGAGTTGCATGTTGCGATTTGAGCGGAGCCATGGAGGTAGGGGACTCGGAGCCTGCACAGCTCACGGCGGCGGAACTCGTCTTTTCTAACATCTCACAACTTCACCTCCCTCTGCGGCCACTCACCCCATCGACGGCGAAAAAGTACTCCCCACCCCTCGGCACCACAAACCGATTCGGCCGCTTCACCTTTGAGCCCACACCCCCATCCTGCGGTTTCAACTCGATCTTACCTTCTCCAAGTCCTTTGCCAAGAATGACATGTTCGCTTCGACGGTTGGGGCATGCGTAACGCCCGGCCTGACCCTGTTGCTCGAATGCTCTGATCTCGCCACGTTTCTCGCTCACATGTTGCGTGCTTGATTGTTCCTCGTTCGCTACGATGCGGAGATAATAAAACGGAAGGCTTTCCTCTGACCTTCCTTACCTGCGTCTCTTATGCACGAGCTGATGCTGAATCCTGAGGATGGGTTATCTGTTCGAGCCGAACTTCGCTGACAGCGCTGAAATACAAGCCATGCACGCATCCTGTGGCGCAGTCGTTGTCGATGCCTTGACCTTTATGATGAAAGCTCCATGGTACGCTGTCAATACACGGCCCGATACCAAGAGCCAACATGAAGTCTGCAAACCAAAGATGAACGCCGTGGTTATGGAGTAAGCGAGCTGACTTCTGGTGTCATCTGATATGCAGCCTTCTCCCTGGAGAGCCAGGACTCGGAGGACGGAATGGTGGGAGGCTTGCATGTATAGCTTCAGCTGCGGCTGGCTGATGAGAAGGAGGACGTAGTGTTAGTCGTAGCCTGATCACGAGGTCCCCTTGCGTTGGTGAGAGACTGCACGCAGATGTTGAAAGCTGGCCATGGTTCTGCTTGTCGGCGGAGTACGTTGCTCGTCCTAGAACCCGAGCCCAACGCTGGTTTTATGAGCGACCTGCCGAATAGTACGGCAGATACTGACAGAAGATGCTCGGGAACGCGAGGTTAGCTCATCGAGCAGCAAACGTGGTCTGATGAGGGTACGGAACGAGGCCCAAGACGAGGAAGGTGTAATAAGGTGTTTGAAGCTGGAAGAATGGTGCGATGACCCAAGCAGACGGGATCCGAAGAACAAGATTAGTACCCTGATGAGATGGTCTCTGAAGGTTGTGTCTATTATGAGGCAGGTGCGGAATAGCAGCACAGCCACCGGAAGCTACCAGCTCCGACGCGCACGGACCACAATCGTCGTTTCTCGTCGGTGGAGGTATCCGCTGCCGCCGAATTGGCCATGTCGATAGTATGCACGCTTTTAATAGTGTTGGAGGTGTTGTTACGTTTATTTACGCGTATATTCGTATATCTACGTTATTCGCTACGCTTACGCTTGTACCTCTATTCGCTGTCCTTTAATACCTCCGCCGCTACTACCGTGTTGTCTAATTTTATCCTCTTGCTAGTGTTGTTGTTAACCGATAAAGGAGCTAGTGCTTACGTTAGAGCCTAAGAGCATAGTACTATAATCTTCTACTCGGCATAATAGCTACTTAGAGGCGTACGGTTGTCGAGCGTAGCTATAGTAGTAATATAAGGACGTTGCGGCGGTAGTAGTAGAATCTTCTACGAAGGATAAGAAGCTACTATCTCGGTAATAAGCTAATTAACCGTCTTACGGTTAAATAGAGCGGTTGCCTTCTATAGCTATATAAGCTAATGCTCTATAACTATATCCTTTAATCTAGGTACTAAGTTAAGATGCTCGTCGTCGTTAAGGGCGTAATAGCGCTTACGGACTGCTTATGTTACCTCCTTTATTATCGCTATATAACGACTAATACTAGTTATCTTATTATCCTTATCTTCTACTAGTACGCGGCTACTCTTAAAATATACCTCCTAGCCGCTCTCTTCCTACTCTTATATCTAGTAGTCGTAGTCCCTCGCGGTAAGGTTGTTATAGAGTAAATAGTAGCTCTAGATATAGCGGTAGATAAGGAGGTATTTAAGGTAGAAGACGTAGGTATATCGATTCGGAGGGTAGTTACTATCCTCTTTAGTAGCGCTAACGAGAGCGTCCGTCTTACTATAAGCTAGTTCGTTAGCAATAAGGACTTAGATAGTAAAGGGAAACTTCCTTAGCTATCTATATCTAGTAGTAGTCGGATAAATATATATACGAGCGTTAGCCTCCTTTACGACTACGCGTCGCTCGAAACTATTAACTATATTGTAGACGTAGCTAGTAATGCTACGTAGCGAGAAGTAGTTTATATTCTACTTAATGCTAGGGCCTCGTTTAAGCACCGAGTAGAAGTTCTTAAGGTTACTAGTAGTACGAATCTATAGTAGAGTTTACGAGTAATAGCGATAGTAGAAGGCCTAGAGTTTACGGTCGTTCTATATAGTATACTATATGTAGTTAACCTTCTACTATAGAGCATTAGATAGAAGACAGTTAGTAGTAGAGTATAGTAAATCCTCTATACTAGCCTCCGTTTTATATATCCTTATCGCCTTTAAAAGGTAGCCGAGAGTCCTCGAATACTTACGCCCTTTAAACTACTTCTAGAGGGTCTACTTATAGTAGTAGTAGTAGATTAGATAAGTAACTTCTTGTTTACTATTAATAAGCCCGCGAAATGCTATCTAGATACCTCTCTACTTAGCTCCGGAGTTATTAGTTATAAAGTATCTAGGCTCCTATAGCCTCTTACTCCCCGTTATAGTATACTAGCTCTTAATCTATCTAATTGCCGCTATAATTATCTTACTATCCTCTCGCGGCGAGAGCTAGTATATATAGACTCGAAAGGTATTAGTACTATCGCGGATTATTAAGCTAAAGAGCTTTTGTTCGAGGTAATTCGTCTTATAGGTCGAGTTATAGATCGTAAAGTATTCGTATCGCCTAAGCAATTCGAGGCTACTAGGTCGAGTAAATATAGTACATTCTAAAGACTAGCTATCGTCGTAGAGGATGCCTAGAAGGTACTTAGCATAATAATTGTCTATACGTAATATTAGTATTAGTATAAACGTTCGAAAAGTTCGAAGATTTTTCGAGCGCGTAACTAATAATATACGTAAGATCTAGCTTCTAGTATAGAAAATATAAGGTTTTGGCCCCTAAATTCGATATACCTTTTCTAGCTTTTATCTAGCTTTTAGCTCGAAAATATGTTTTTTATAGTATGCTCGGGGTAATTTTTAGTCCGCTCCTAAATTTTACTATTTTTAGGGTCTAGCCGGATTCGGACGATATTACTTTTTAAGCTTTATAAACGAGTACCGAAGAAAAAACACTAACTTACGTATATCTAGCTACTCTATTAGGTCTAGTGTTTATATCCGTACTCTAGTTTTATTACTCTAATATTAAGGATCCGGATATTTCTTTTAGAACCCCTATATAGCGTTATAGACGGCTTTTATATCTATTCTCGCTCTACTAGCTTTTAGTAGTACTTTATAGCTATTATCTACGCCGAGCCTACTACCGACTATATTAGCTTTTACTTCTACTAGTCTATAGCTACGCGCTACCTCCTAGCCGGTAAGCTATACGAGGAAGCTATTTATCTTATATATATCGGAATACTCGAGATCGTAGTTATAGAAGGGCTAGCTATCGATCTAGTCCTTCGGAGGTAGGCATTTAATAGTCTAGTACATTAGCCGTACTAAGCGATATTCCGGCTCCTTCCTCTACGTTCGCTACTATTCGGCTCTATTAGTACGAATACCCTTATTATTAAGTACTACGCCTTCGATAGAGTCCTTAACCGCCTTATAATAGTATATAAACTGTACGGAAGTAGTATATCCTTCGACCTTCTTACTAGAGCGAGCGCGCGGCTTTATACCTTCCTTCTTAATTAACTCGAGTTTATAGCGCTAACCGTAGCGATAGAGTATCCGATAGTTACGATATAATCTACCTCTTATTAAGAGCGGACGGCTACTATTACCCTTCTACATATTGTCTACGAGAGGCTAATAGATCCTTATCTCTTTAACCGTAAGCCGCTTAAGGAGCGTATTAAAGAGCCTTAGCCGCTATTATTTAGCGTCTAGTAGTAGATATAGTAATATATTAGACTAAGTATTAAGTCTACTCTATTGTACGGCGGTAGTACTAATGCTAATAGCCTTCTTCTTCTTCTTCTCCTTCGTCTTTACGATATCCTTATTATTACCGAATAGCACCTCCGTAAGAGGCTTCTACTATACTTCCTTAGCTTCCTTATCTTCCTTATTACCTCTAGCTTTAAACCCTCCGTCGAATCTAGCTACATTAAGCAGTATATTATTAATATACTCTAGCAGCTCGAAATCCGGATTATTAGCTATCTCAGTTGCGAGCGCGTCTAGCTTAGCATTATCTATAAGATAATCTATAGCGACAGCGACAACAATACCTTAAGGGCTAAAAAGCGTATATACTAACGACGGCACAAGGTGGACAAGGTAATGAAGAAGTCTCTTACTACCGACGAGAAACGACGATTGTGTAAATCGTCCGTGCGCGTCGGATTGCCGAGACCTCCGGTGGTGAGGCTGTGCTGGACTCCGGACTATTCCGCACCTGCCTTATAATAGACACAACCTCTCTGAAGATGCAATGCTTGGCAGGTGCAGCAAGCATTGAACAAGCAACGCCAAACGGTGAAGACCCAGCGAGGAGAATCATCAAACATATAATAACCTCGGGAATGAAAGCATCTACCTTTCTTCTCCTGCAGTGCCGTCGTGCAATGCCCATTTGAAGGAATTCCAATTATGAAATCCACATCATCAGCCTGAAATGCTCCTCGAGCTTCAGTTCTTCACCACAGAGTTCATGCTAGTAATCCTGAATCCCTGATCGTCCTCTCTTTGCCCCGCAGCATCACGACTCGACGATCCACCAGTCGATTTTATTCTCTCCAAACTCTTCTTCTCCCACATCCGCTGATACCCTCTCCTGCACTCCCACCTCACTGATCCACGTTCGCTTCATGCAAGACCTCACCGCATGCCCATCATCCGCGCCTCTCCGTCAATTGCCCATGGGTTCCCCGGTACCTGGTTGAAGTATATTCGAATGAGCTGATATAGCTTCTCCCTTTTCTCTCGAATCTCACCTTTTTTTCCTCCCTCCTTCCTCCTCCCTCCTCCCTCCTCCCTCCTTCCTCCTGGTATCAACAGCGGCGACCCCGCCTCCCACCACCATGTCCGACCTCAAAAGGGTCTCGGACACCCAATCCGGCGACTCCCCTCCACCCTCCCGCGACTTCGTCATCCCCACCCCCGAAGAAGAACGCCGCATCATCCGCAAACTCGACAAACGTCTCCTCCCCTTGGTCTTCACCCTCTACTCCCTCGCCGTGCTCGACCGCTCCAACCTCGGCAACGCCCGCCGGCAACGCCCGCATCGCCGGCATGGAAAAGGACATCGACCTCACGCACGAGCGATACATGCTCCTCGGCACCATCTTCTACATCACCTACATCATCTCCCAATGGACCATTGTCGGATGGAAAGCTTTCAAACCGCACAATTTCGCCGCTTTCACCGTGTTGTTCTGGGGTTTCATCGCGAGTATTCAAGCCGCGGCGTTCAATTGGGCGGGATTGATGGTGTGTCGAGCGTTTTTGGGAGTCGCGGAGGCGATGTTTGGACCCGGTGTGCCGCTGTATCTGTCGTACTTTTACCCGCGAGAGAAGATTGGGCTCCGGCATGGGATTTTCATCTCCGGCGCGGCGTTGGCGAATGCGTACGGAAGTGTCCTGGCGTATGGTATCTCGCAGATTCGGGGTTCGATCGGGCCGTGGAGGATTTTGTTCTTGATCGAGGGACTGCCGACGATGGTGTTTGCGGGTTTCACCTGGTGGTTACTGCCGGATGGAGTTCGGCAGGCGGGATTTTTGAACGAGAGGGAGAAAGAGGTTGCGTTGTGGTTTGTGGCGAGGGGAGGGCAGAAGTTGGACAAGGGGCATGAAACAGGAGTGAGGTGGAAGGAGTGGTTTGAGGCGTTTAAGGATCCCAAGAGCTTTCTGCCGGCGTTTATGTACTTCGGGTGGTGAGTGCGATGAGGTTCTCCGGCCTGCATTGGGAACGATGAGCTAACACATTCTCCAGCAACGTCTCCTTCGCCTCCCTCCCCCTCTTCCTCCCCACCATCATCAGCGAAATGGGTCAGTCCACCACTTCACCCCCTCTCTCGCCCTCCCAGCTAACCCCCCTCCCAGGCGCCTTCACCCGCGTCCAATCCCAAGGCCTCTCCGCTCCCCCCTACATCCTCTGCTTCGTCGTCATTATCACCGTAACCTATCTCTCCGACCGCACACGCATGCGCGGCCCCTACGTCGCGCTCTGCGCCCTCGTCGCCGCCCTCGGCTTCCTCATCAACGCCAACACCTCCACCTCCGCGCCCCGCTACGCCTCCACCTTCCTCTCCGTGTGGATCTTCGGTAGCGTGGCGTTACTGTTGGCTTGGATTGCGAATTTGAATGCGACGGAGAGTAGACGCAGTGGAGGGTATACGATTATGTATACGATTGGACAGTGTGGACCTGTGCTCGGGACGAATGTTTTTCCGCCGGAGGAGAAGCCTTTGTATCGGAAGGTGAGTCTTTTTCGAATCGGCGTGTGGTGCGTGCGTGCGCCGTTTGGCTGACTGGTTGATGATTTTAGGGCATGTGGATTTCTTTTGGAATGTGCTTGATGGTTTCTGTGCTCGCTGTGACGTTGACGCTGTGGTTGAGGTGGGAAAATGCGAAGATGGATCGGGAGGGTGTGCCGTATCCGCTGGAGGAAGGGGAGGAGGATTCGAGTGAGGGAGGAGAGGAGAGGAGGTTGAGGGCGAGGGCGAGGTATGTGTGGTGATGTGGTGATTTGGTGATGTGGAGATTTGGAGGACAGGAAAATGTGGCAATATAAAGATAAGATCTGTATTGGTGACGGGTGCCCGTGTCCATGGGTTCGATACGAATGGGAATTGCTAGATGGCCACCAAGACGACCTGTTCGGTGAGGATGAGCAGCCGCTGTCCGAAGACGAAAGATCATTCCACAGCTGGGCTCACCTTTGTCATGGAAAGAGCATGTAACGAGCAAGAGGTGATTAGAGCGAATGTCGTCGATGCGTGATGTCTACCGACGGACTATGCTTGGCTGGATGGTCCTCCGATGATATCGTTATCCTTCCCGTGCATGCCATATCCATCTTCACATCCGTCTTCATCGTCGTCTTCATGCTGCTCTCATCAAACTCCCTCCCCTTCGAATTCCTCCCTTCGCCATCATCATCAATCGTCCGAGTGGCAGACAGGCAGGTGGTATTGTCGTGGTGTATTATTTCTGTTCAAAAATCCATCAGTATCAATGCTCATGCGGGAGGGTCAAGTCAGGACGGAGAGGAAGGGGAGACAACATACGCTGCAAGAGCTGCAAGAGCAAGAGCCCTTGGCGCAGGTGCACGAGGTGCAAGAGCAAGAAGTGTTTCCGCAGCCACCCATTTTGTTGGTGAGTGTTGGTTTGTTGGTTGTTTGGTTGGTTGGTTGGTTGGTTGGTGGGTGGGTGATTGAGTACTTGACTGCGTTGTTGCTTGGTAGTCGTTGGTTGATGTCGTTGTTGATGAAGAAGTGCAAGTCAGACGAAGAAGCGGGTGGGATATATATACATATACCCCTACCTTACCTTTGCCCACCTTACCTCATGCCTTCCTCTCTTGCAGCTATCCCACGTCGGACAGCGCACTCACCCTCATCCGCGTGTAGTTACCTGCTGTACATTGTGAGCGACTTGTGCGGATTGAGGGGTGTAAGATCGACCAATCAGAGCGCCGGAAGCTGCCGAACAAAGGGTCCAAACTCCACTTTTTTTGTGCTTCGGACCAGCACAATTCACGCTCGCTCGAGCATGTGACAGCGATCATACCTAGGGCATCGCCGCCGCACAATTCGCGCTGACGTGTTGAGCGGTTGGCGCAACTCTGCCGCTGCTCGTTGAGAGTCTGGATCGGGCGTCTCGAGCGAGTGGTTTCTGCGATTTCTGCCAGGATCTGCCTGGTTGGAGACCAGTCGGAGGAGTTCGGACAAAGCTACATGCTTTCGTTTCGAGAAGTCCTCCGCGAGAAGCGCGCGGGCGGTCTGGGTTGTGTGTCAAAGGTCGATCGATTGGCAACATGCAGTCTGCAGGCGGAGTTCGGACTGATGCCTGGGCCATATGATGGCTCGATCTGTAAGAGCAAGTCTGGTGCTTCCAGATCTGGCTTGATGCTGGCCACAAGTTCTCTGCACGTATAGCACCGCTCTCTCAACGCGTCTGGGACTGGGGTGCCTCGTCTCGTCCAGCAGGCAAGGTCTCGATCGCAAGGCCCCGACTCCGAGCCACACCGCACAAAAGGCGCAAGCTGCAAATTGCAAATCGCCCAGACCGGACGTGGGTCGGAGACGGCGAGGGATCATGACGCCCACGCAGAAACCGCGCAGCTGTTGTCGTGGGATCGTGGGAAAAGTGGCGAGCGGAATGACGCTCCTGTTATATGCCCGACCTCGAGCCATCAAGGTCGTGGCATCCAGCGCCTTGGCTCAGAAATGAGACACCGGTCTGTCTCTGTGATGGCCCTACCTGGCTGAGTGCTGTGTTGCAGCACGTGTCGCGTTGGTCAGAGACTTTTTTTCAGCACAAAAGGTGGGTTTGGGTCCGACGCCCTGCCGACACTATGGAGTCTCACTCCGGCTTGATGGTCCGCTGTATATCAGCCTAGAATATGACCGAATGGTAAGGTGAAGAGGAGAGGTCGCGTTGTGAGCAGGTCTCCGCCGTGGAATAATAGCAACACGTACACGAATCCGAGCGCGGCTTACTCATCCAAACTGGGCAGGCAAAAAGCGGATCTCATCGACGCTTCTCTCCTTTCTTGACCCTCGAGCGCACTCCGTCTTGATCTTCGGGAGATGGATTCACTCTCGCAAAACTACGCCCGCGCACAGGCCTGATGATAAACCTCTGCCTCAACATCAGGATGTACGACCCTGTGATGCATGATGCATCTGGATGGTACCGCTCTGCGGGCCTTTCCTCGTATTGCTCTGGATTTTGACCAAGAAGCAAGCTTATCGGATCCACGATTGTCGCAAAGGACGCACATAACGCGGTTCGATGTTCCAGAATGATGCGAAAAGCACAGGATCGCAAGGCTCTTCCATGGCTGGTGGCTGCAGATTGCAAGATGCCGTCGAAGCAATCGAAGGCATCATGCCAATCGTCAAATCACAACTACGACTCGCTTCCCAAATACGACCACCTCAACCTTTAGCCTGTGGAATGGTCGTGTCGTGAAGGCCGGCCGGAGAGCAAAATCGAACCTGTCCAGTCCTCCTCATTGCAGCCTTGGCCTGGCCGACATTCAGATAAGGCGCAGAGCCAACATACGACGATTCGGCTGTGAGTCAAAGCCATGCACAATGCTGCATCAACACTTTCTCGCATAATATACAGGCGAAGCAAGTGCAGCCAAAGCCATGGCTATGGTTAACATCAGACTTGTGAAAAGGGAGGAGCTTCCGCAATTGGCATCCAACCGAACCACGGCCTTTCAGCATCAGCCTAACCATCTTCACTTACAGCGATCCAGTTCTACCACAAGATCAGCGCACCCATGATAAGACTGTAATGGTGACGTGCAAGCGTCATGCGATGAAACAAGGCGTGCCTGCCGTCGACAAAGCGACCACCAAGAGCAGGCGTGAACGACCGGGACGAACGCATCGACTTGACAACTGGAGGGAACAGGCCTTATCGTTGAGCTCCCGCTTCTGGAATCTGCAGTGGCTCAACACCCCTACAAAGACCTCTCCTCACAGCCTTGACCACCGCCTTGTCCAAGACCGATGTATTCACCACCGCTCCTAGTTCGCAATCTGTCTAGGCCCCGACACCAATCTCCTCCATGTGAAGTCGAAAGTCCGCAGGGACCTCCACTTCACCCGTTGACGGTGGGATGTCAAGGATCAAGAACGCTATGCACTCGCGTCAAGTCCCAGCATATGACAAATCGACGAAACGAATCTCTTTCTAGCATCCGAATCCCTACGGACTGTTGTTGCGTGGCCTCTTAACAAGGTGTGCAAGGTGGAAGTTGGCTCACGAGGAAGTTGGCGTGGACCAATTAAGATGTCAGGCATCTCCCAGGCAGACATTTTAATTGGCTAGAACTTCAGCCTTGCACATGTTACCGTCAGTTGCCCCCAGCTGTTATTCATAGCCTGTGTTTTGGTCGTTGTCCCGTGTCTGTTACTATGCCTCCTATTGTTTCCGTAATATCGAAGGAAGCGTTACCGCGGAGCGGATTCTCGTTAGTAAGAG
>AFIY01000270.1:0-89787 GCA_000223825.2 Zymoseptoria passerinii SP63 | reverse complement strand
GATAATTAAAAAGCGGAAGAGTTGTTAATTAATTGTAAGGGCTTCACCAGGTTTCAGGTTTTTGAACACTATGATTTCGCCGTTTGTGTACAAGGCTTCTCCACTTGTGCAGAGCGTCAACGTAGGCTGTTCGATGATTCCAATCGTCGCGCCACTCGACGACTTGTAGGGCGCAACTGCAAAGCCACTGAACATGAGACCTGTCGACTCAAGTGGCAGAGCGTGGAACAAGAATATCTATCGGCAAAGGCACATATATTCATCTTGCTCGTATTCGGTCCGAGGTCCAACAGCACTTCACGTCGAACTTTCTCTTGAGGTCGGATGTCCTCGTTCCACGTCGTACATTCGAATAGACTACACACCACAGACATGGACGATCAACTCCCCGACGACGGCCTCAAATGGTTCGGTGAAGGATTCGATGGTTTTCCCAAACGACTTCCCGAAGACTGCGTCGAATATGCCATCCACATCATCGACCAGAAACTCGACTCCATCGCCGCGCTTCGCCTCAAATTGAACGAGATGGTCAAAGCTGCCAACGAGCTCAAGAAGAGACACCTCAAAGACTACATCTGGCAACGCGAACCATTTGATCTCACTATTCACCCCAAACTCGATCTCGCCAAACCAACAACGACTAGATCTCAAACTCCACCCCATCTTCGCGGACGAACCAACTTTGGCGACTCCATAGCCGACGAATGGTTGATCGTCTACCTCCTCCACACCCTCAGCATTCAATTCCCCACCGCCTGGATCCGCATCTACGACACCGACGGCGAGTTCCTACTCATCGAAGCCGCCTCCTCTCTCCCCAAATGGCTCAACCCCGAAATCGCCGAGAACCGCGTCTGGCTCAACCAAGGCCACTTGAAAATCATCCCCCCATCTCCGACTGGTCCGCCGCGCAACCTATCCCTGAGTGAAGCCCTCTCCACACTCACCACCTCCCCTGCGACCCTCCTCATCGACCCAGCCATTGAAAAAGAAGCCTTCCACCGCCTCGTCTCCTACCCGGCCGCCATCGCCTCTTCCCTACATCACTCCCTCACCACAATCCCTCGCCGTCTCGCATACATCCTGCACTCCCACCCGTCCTCCATCGCCGCAGCCGTAGAAGTCTTCTACCTCCGCGACCCCATCAGTCTACGACCGCTCGCCACAAAAGACATCTCCACCCTGCAATTCCCACCCGAAGACTTCGTGACCGTCAGTGTGCGATACACCAAAGTGGGATTCGCGCAACTCCGGTCCCAAGTCTTCGATCCGCCGCCCGCGTGGGTCGGGCAAAAACCTTGGATGCACGATGAGCAGCGGGCGATGGGGATGAAGGTGGCTTGTGGGATGGAGATGTTGGTTGGAGACGCGCAGCAGAAGGACTCGAGAACGGTGAGGGAGGTGAAGTTGTTACTGGAGGAGTTGGAGAGGGGGGAGGTGGAGTTGCCGAGTGACGAGGAGATTGCGACGTGGGAACACCGGGAGGACGAGGAAGGGTGGTTGGATATCGACTACAAAGACTTTGAGGAGGAACTGGAGGGGAAAGCGAAAGGGAGCAGCAACGATCGTTGTCAAGACGGCAAATCGGGATTCGGCGATGAAGCCGCGCAAGCCAACCTCCGCAAAATGGTCTCCCGCTTCCAAGACTTCCTCGAAGACGACGAAGCGGGCGTAGACGGCGTGGACGACATGGATGATGATGATGATGATGACGATGATGCGACATCTACCACCCCATCCGACGACGAGAAAGCCTCGCATACGTACCAAGACGCCACCTCCTCCACCACCACCACAGCCGACCCACCACCACCACAGCCGACGAAGCCGACTTTGAAACTTCCATCCGCAAAACGATGAGCATGCCAACCCACCACATTGAAGAATCCGGCCTGCTCTCCGAAGCCCGCAAACTCGCTCTCGAAGACGAAGACTCGGAGCCGGAAGTCGATGAAGACGAGGAGATGCGCAAAGTCATCGAGTTGATGGAGACGGAACTCCAAGGCCACGGAGCGCTGCGTCTCGATGGCGACGGCTATGTGCGGCGGAAGAAAACACCGTCGTCCGCCGCGGACGGGGGTGGGAAAAAAGGCAAAAGCAAAGGAAAAGAAAACGCCTCGGTCGACTCGACCCGATCCCCCGCCGCCGCCGCCGCCGCCGCCGCCGCCCCCATCTTCGGGCCCCCACGTCCTCCCCATCTCCAATCGACCACCACCACGACAACCAAGCACAACCCCTCCGACAAACCCTTCCTCCGCTTCAACAACACCCTCCCCTCCTCCGACGAGGAAGACATCGGACCCGGCGACCTCGAGCTCTCCTCCTCCGACGAAGATGAAGACGGCTATAACGATGTGGACTTGGGCCTGGCGAAAAACATGCTCGAAGCCTTCAAGGGGCAAGCGGGGATGAGCGGGCCGGCGGGGAATCTGATGAAAGCGCTGGGCGTAAAGGGGATGCCGAGGGATGAGGATGATGATGAGAGGGGGACGTGAAGTAGGCATTGTCATGGAAAGGAAAGGGAGGTGAAAGCTGGGGAAGTGGTCGTGCTGCCGTCTGCTCGAGGTGGAGGAAGAGTGGAATCGGGACCGGTGATCTAAGAAGGGAATGATGATTTGAGTACGTACATCTCTCGGAACACCAAATCAAAGGTTGACGCCAAGTACGATGGACGAATGTGAAGTAGAAAAGAACTCGCGTTTCTCCTGTGTTACGTTTTTCCGTCTCTATAGCAGCATCTCGATCATATCATATGGTATCGGTAGTAGTAGTAAAAGGAAGAGCCTTCAACAACAAAAACCCCCATCCACATTTCCACACCATCTCACGTACCCAAAGAAGCTCGTCGAGACACATACATCCGTCATATCAAAAAGGCACGTCGCAGACTCTCCGCCGAATACCACTTACTCCTCCTCCACCCGCACCACCGTCGACCGGAGGCTTCTTGGAAAGTTTCCGTGTTGGCTTCTCCGGCGCTGGTCGTGCTGGAGGAAGAGGATGATGATAGCCAGCGAGGCCTTCCGCGCGCCATTGATCGGTGGTCGTAATCGTGGATTCGAGTGGAAGTGCAGGTGGTACATCGGGAGGAGAAGGCTCGGGCGACGACTAGTCGCTTGGATTCGCCACCTGTAAATCATCATGTCAGCACATCATCAATGTCTCACTCGTGAGTTCGTCCACCCACCCTCAATATTCTCCTCGAGTAATCTTGGTTATCAGCCAAGCTGCCAACACTGTTCCTCCTCCCCGCCTCGGGATCTAATCTCTGATCACTCATACCGCTATAGCTCGTGCCGGGAGCTTTCCTCTCGCTGCCGCCGCGGTTGAGATTATCAACTTGCGTGCGTTGCTTGAAGTCCTCCTCGGCCTCCCGTCGTCGCTTGTGGCGCATGAAGAAGTACATCCCGAGGCCAATGCCCGCAACAGCGACAACACCGACGACAACACCCGCCGCGATGCCGGCGGTATTGGGACCGCTACCGCCGGATGCGGGTGTGTCAGATGAGTTTGGTCGGGCGCTCGCTGGGACTGTGACGACGACGGTTTGACCGCCAGTCATGCTGGTCACCACCATGGGCGCGTCGACCGTTGTGGAGGGTGTTGAGCTGGGGAAGGATGCTGCGATGGGGGAGGAGGAGGATGATGATGATGAGCTGGAGTCGCCGCCATAGTGGTCGACTTTGCCTCCTGAACTAGTAGTGAAGACGGAGTAGAAGCCATCGCCGCCACCTATGTTGTGTTAGTGTGGGAAGTGCTCGGCGAGTAGTATGACCAAAATGCTTACATGTATCGTTGGGAAATCCAACACAAGCCTGGTTGCAATTGGAGTCGTCCACCTTGTCGCTTGTCGCCGGTAGTTGATCTCCGCACCAACACTCTTTGCTGCCGCTCATCGCAAACACGGCGGATCCTGAACATTGTTCCGAGCAGTACCCCGAAGATTGGTACATCCAATCTCCTTTACTCTCGAGTGGTGTTGATGACGAATAACATCCATCATATGAGCCGGCCCTCTTTTGTAAAACGTTCTCCATTTCGCCGACCGGAGGTGCAGCGCTGACCAGACCGAGAAAGGTGAAGGCGGCGGCGGCGGCCGTTCGGTAGATTGATGCCATTGGGCGGGATTGTGGTCGTGAATACGCCACGCAGGGGTGGTAAGCGGTGATGTTCGAGCGCCTGAGAGAGTGTAGACGGTCAGCATGGATATGGCAGGGGCGTGCGACGACGATGATGTTCATGCAATGATGCGAGGGCGAGCAAGGCATGTGACGATGGGTGGAAAAGTGGGAGATGAGAGGCAGAGACGAACCTTTGTCTGCGGCCCGCCGCGAGAAAGAGCAAAGGAATGAATGGGCGAAGTGGTCGACTTGTTTGTCGATGTGTGAACGGGTGCTGGAGAGTGCACACTCCTTCAGATGATTGTCATGCACGGTGATGGTGGTGCTGGAGAAGGAGTCGTGTGTGGACGTTCGTTCGCCGCGTGATGTTGTCTTCTCGTTGTCGGTCGGGGGTGTGGGATACGCGCTCGGTCGGTCGTCGTCGGAAGGGTGATGTTATCGAGCGGCGATGATGGAGATGGAAGTCCAAGTCGAGGTCGTCGTCGCGCTGTTGCACCGAATAATGGTCACAGGCGGTCGGTCCAGGCGGTCGGTCGGGTGGGTGTTCGAGGAGGGTGAGGCGAAAAGGCAGCACGACGCGCAAGGAAAGGCGGTCGAGTGTGTGTCGAAGTAAAGAACAGCAAGCGTTGTATCGCAGCGAAACGAACGAAGAGTAGAAGAAGATAGCGACCGAAGTGAAGGAGTGTGGTGGTCGTCGACGGTGAGGTGGGTGTCCGTGGTGGTGTCGGTGGTGGTGGTGGTAGTAGTGGTGATGTCGGTGGTGGAAGTTGACAGGACTCGGGTGAAGGTGAGCGACGCTGCCCAAACGCTCTGCCTCTCTCTAGATCTATCTCTCTCTCTCTCTCTCCTGTTCTGACTTCTCCTTCGTCGGGCTTCGCTTGGACCAGTTTTGCCAAGAGGGGGGGGGGGCGGGGGGGGGGGGCTAGCCAGATCGGGATTGGATCGCAACGCGTACCCTACAATTACAAACTCGCATCCCCCCCGGCCGGCCGATGGGATCCAGAAGGGTGGTGGATGATCACAGATGGATGATGGGTGGAGTGATGATCAGCCTCTCCCCTTCCTGCTGATGATTGATTCATCACGACCTCTCCTCTACGCTCTTCACCCCCCCCCTTTTTTTTCCCCTCCTCTGATCAAGTCAACGAGATTGCAAAAGAAAAGCCTCTCTCCTTCCCCCAAAACGGGTGAGCTCCCACTAAAAATACCCATTCATTCACTCACAGCACTCTCATCAATCCACGTCCATGCTCTCGATATTATATCCACAGTAGTCTAGACAAACACGCTGATGAACTACCTAATAATGACACCAATACTTCCACACCATCGCAAGTGCATAATAATGTCTCATCAACACGATGGAAGACATTCCAATCGCCCAAAGCCCCCGTGACGGCCGAGCTTTTGTTTTCTTCATCAGCTCTGCAGAATTGGTAGGACTTGCGATTGACGAGGGTCTTGGCTGTTTCTTTGGTTTGGAAGGGAAATTGTCCATGTGTGAGAAGTGAGAAGTCGAAGCCGGAGTGTTTCAGCGGGGTTTTGTGCGACGGACTGTTCATCCCACACACCCGCAAGTGATGAGAAGCAGAACGCAGGAGTGGAGTGACATGCAGTAGTAGTAGTAGTAGTAGTGTAGTAGTGGTGGTGGTGGTGGTATTCCAGCCAAGTAACGCCATTCCCTTTGTCACAACACACCAAACACTACAGTCTACTTCCTTCATAGGCGCTACTACTTCCTCAACGAATGAGAGCGTTTTCGCGCAATCCGTCGTAAGTTTGTAACGAATGGCGTGTTTCATACCCAGCAGCAACCAGTCAAAAACCAGCGCTCATCCACTTTCCCACGAGTTGGTTGGAGTCCAACGGTCCAACGACACGTTTCTGTCAATTTTGTGAGAGTTGATGAGGCGGATTGCCAGTCTTGTCGTCACACGTGGCCGTGAAGAAACGAGAGGGCATGGGCCATGGGCTGTGTCAAAGAGTCTGGAGTCTCTGCCCGCAATTACAACATGGTATGATGGTATCTCACACAAACCAGCCCACCCACACACAGTAACCTCCATCACGCCTCTCTCCCTCTAGTCCTCTCTCTCTCTCTCTCTTCCCGTCTCCTCCCTATAACCTGCATCGGATGATCGGACCTCCTCGGGTACCTGACCTCGTACCTGACACACACACTACTGCACTCCTCTTTTTCAGGTACAAGAAAGCCTCTCGAGAGTTCCGACCAATCGCAGAAAGACTGGATTCGTTAGGGGCAGGATCTCCGATCGTCCGTGACGACGACGACGACGACGACAAAGCACTCCGAGGTGCACTACCTCCTAGACATTGTGAATCCTCATCCGAAAGCGGTGGGGAATGATCATTGATGATGCGAGTTATGAGAGGCGAGAGAGAATGGACGCGTAACACGACTGGTTCTTTTGCGCAACTTTCGGGGCATACCACTGCGTCCGTCCACTCCACTGATCTACATCGTCTTGAACCTCGTCCGTTGGGAAATAACGCAACGGTTTTGCAAGAGCGATTTGAATAGAAATAATGGCCCAGTTTACAACCATGTATCATCGTCTTATTCATAAAAGAGTCATCACACGACGTGCTCGCGCCGTTCCAACGTGGAGGATTCCCCTCTCTCTCTCTCTCTCTCTCGTCGTCAACTGGTGGTGCTAAAAGGGAGGAGAAGCCGAGTCGAGCCATTCATTGTCGGTGCATGATCCTTTATTAAAGATCCCATACCCACACGACTTGAGATACATCCCACTCCAATTCCCAGTCATCAGTCCGACTTGATTCGAATCGGTCTCACTGGAAAACGAAACGAGTAATTCCTCGGCTGCGTATCCTCTCGATGAATGATTTCAGAACTCCATCAATTCGTCCGAGCCTTCGCCCAGCGAGTATGCTCGTGAACCGCATAATGCGTATAGCGAAATCGCAAGCAGCACACTTTCTTCCATCGAACCGCGCCTACCCTCGTTCGTTCCGGCGCTGGGCTTCACAACACAGCAGAACCTCGTAGAGTAGAGGCATATCCATGCTCGCAGAACTTCCGCCTCATGTCATGCGGACTCTTCTTCCCTCAACACCACAATCCCGCCCCTTCCGCCCCCTCCCCACCTAAAGTCCAAATCTCGCCTTGATCACTAACAAAACACACGCACAAATTAGCAAAAGAACCACACCGTCGTGAGAAGATCGTTGGAATGGGAAGAAAAACTTACACCCCGTCGCAGCGCCCCTCTTCTGCCTCCCCACGAATTTATTCACATCCTCCACCCAACTCCGACTATTCTGCTCCAAATTCTCCATGCCTTCCCCGACCAATCCCAACTTCTCCGTCCGCTCCGCCAATTGCCGCTGCATATAGCCCCAATACCCCTCCTGCGACGCCTCCCCCTCCGCGACAGCACTGCTCCCGGCCCCGACCCGCGCGGCTTGACGTCGCTGCTCTTCCTCGGATCGGGACTGAGCGATCATGCGTTTGGAAGGGGGTCGGTCGGGCCCGCCGATGAGGACGTCCATGTCCGAGGGGGTGACGTGTTGGGTGCCGGTGAGCCATTGCACGTTGGAGATGGTCGGGCGCGGCGGGATGAGAGCGTCCGGGTTGAAGAGGCGGTCTTGGCGGCGATGCAGCGTTTCGCCCGTGCCGAAGATGTGGAGGAGGGCGATTTCGCTGGGGCCGGTGAAGGCGAGGATGTGGCCTGATGGGGTGATGGATGCGGAGGGGAAGCGGCGGACGTCGAGGCCCGTGGAGGTGTTGTTGATGTTGGTGAGGTCGAGGGTGGTGATTTCTCGGAGTTGGGGGAGGGAGAAGGCGCGGGCCTTGCCGTCGCCGGAGAGGGTGAGGAGGGCGTGGCCGGCGTCTTGGTACTGGATGTAGCCCGCTGCGTCGCAGAAGTAGTTGTCGAAGGATTTGTGGGCGCCCTTGGAGGTGGCGGGTTTGAAGAGGGAGATGGAGGTTGGGGTGACGACGAGGAGGGCGCCGTTGACTTTGATTCCTGAGCGGAGGTTGCCCATGACGGTTTGGGTGGCGTGTGCGGGTTTACCGCTGTCGGCGGATATCGGGGTGATGGAGATGACGCGGCTGGTGTCGAGAGTGAGGTGGCCGGCGAATTGAGCGGTGTAGCGACCGGATGGGTCGGGGAGGATTTTGAAGGTTGCGAGGTTCCCGAGGGAGGTGCCGACGTGTAGGAGGATGGAGCTGTAGTTTTCGCCTTCGACGGCCATGATGCTGAACTCGAGCTTGCTGGGCCATTCGGGTTTGGGTTCGGTGCTGCTTGCTCGACGGCGGAGCGAGCCACCTTTGTTGCCTTTGGTGATGTCCTGAACGGTGGTTTGGAGGATGATGGCTGGTCCTCGAAGGTCGATCAAGGCTATGCTGCCACCCTCGAAGCCGGCGGCGACGAAGCCAATCTCGCTCATGCAGACTGCTGTGACGGGACCGTCCTTCTGATCAAGCATGGTCAACGGCATGAGGCCTTCACTCAGAGATGCATCCACGCGATTCACAATGTTGGTCAACACACCAGGTTGAACTGGCTGGGCCGGCGGCGGTTCTCGACCTGCGTTCCTGTTGGCACCCCAGCGGAAGATGACGACCTCTCCGCTTCGTAGACCAACGACCAACTCAGCGCTTGCTCCAGCGAAGGAAGTCGCCGTAACTGCGACATTATCCCAATGGCCGATAGCACGGGCAATGTCCACTTGCAGCACTTTGTCATTTTCAATCTCGTCTCCATGGCCAGGATCCCAAAGGCGGACGGTGCCATCGGCATGCACCGAGTAGACGATGTTGCGGTCTCCATGCCGTCGTATCGAGCTTGGGAGCTCGACTCCACCTTGCAGGATCTTTGGACCCTGTTGGCGACGTTCTCGTAGGCCCAGCCATTTCTCGCGCCCTATCTGAGCGGTGTGTGATGATTGGATGAAGGGGTGGACGAATGTGAGAGATACATGAAGTTGGTTCGACGGACTGATCGGGAGCCCGGAAGGGAAGGACAAAGTGAGGAGCTCGCCAGATGAGAGCAGAGCAATGACTGCGATTGGATCGTGGGCGCCTGCAAAGTGTGGTGTTGAACGAGGTATGAGACAATAGTCAACCACTTCAGTACCTGGTGGAGTAGGGAGGATGCGTTGGCGTTTGGGTGAGTCGAAATATGCAACGAACGTCTCCCACGCGCTTGTTGCATAGACGGGAGTTCGACCCATCTCGAACAGAGTGAGTCCTTTGCTGGGGGCCTGTGTTGACTGGCCACCAGCAATGAGGATAGCAGTATCTTCAGGATCCTGCTGATTGGCACACCAGGACATTTTGAAAAGTGGCTCCTTCACCGCGAACGTCTGTCTTGACCCGGCGCTGTCTCGAATAACACCAGGGGTAGCGATATTCGTATCTGTCAACGTCCTCGCCATGAGTATCCGTCCGTCCTTGATCGTGTCCCAGAACACGATCGAGCTGTCTTCATGTCCGGTCATGATGAATGTCCCGGTAGGATGCCACACAGCTTGGGTCAGCTTCGGACGTCTGATGATGTTCGCCGACGTGGGATCGCCGTCACCTCCCGCTGCTCCTCGTGGAATCTCATAGTGAAAGAATCTCAACGCTTTGTTCAATTTGAAGCTGTAGATCGCGGCTCCTTGACTGTATCCGATGAGAAGCGTGCCAATGTCTCTTGGGTGGAATTGCAACGAGACAACCGAGAGGATTCGTGCTCGGGAGTCCATTTCTTGCCACAAATTGGGAATTTTGAAAGGCGCCACTGCTTCTCGATCCATGTCGAATGCAAGAACATCGCCGGTCTGCATACCAACAAGAGCATAGTCCAGCATCGGATCTGTACACAACGCAGTCACCACTCCGGGAGGGGAGAATGTAGTGATGAGCCTCTTGAGCTCGATTGAGTAGATGGAGACGTCATTCTTCGAGTCCAAGCATACGAGCTTTTCGGCGCAGAACTGCAGAAACCTCGGACTTGCTCCACGAGCCGGAAGGGGCAGTACTGCCTGAACGCGATCCCGACCAAACATGTATATCTGGCCGGTCCCGAACTGCGATGATTTGGTTCCGACAGCGAGGAGAGATTGAACAGGGTCGTATGCCATACAGTCGATTTGCGAGTTGACTCCATAGCGTGCTAGATCATCGATCGCGAAGACATCTGCTTGAAGTCCCGCACTCAGATCATTCTGTATGCCTGCCTGCTTGCCTCGAAGGAGATGTGCCATCTTGAAGGAGGAGCAGGAGCTCTAAAAGTCGACCATACGGTGTGTACCAATTGGACTGATCGAGCGTTGCTGTTGAAGGTGGAGATTAGGAACAGCAAGGAGGAAGATGTCGAAGAGGGAGTTTGAAGTTTGGTTGCAAGACGCATGCCATGGCTCCAAGCTCCACTGCATGCTTGGTCGTCGTCAGCTGTGCCTCAGGCAGACAAACGTATACACTCCTTTGAGCATTAACACCAAGAATCGAACATCGTTATCTATACAAATGCCCTGCCAACTTATGTGTACGGTCGTCTAGCAGGCTCTACTACTAACTGTGTAGGATATCTTGCTGATTCACATTCATGCATACCTGTACAGCTTTGGTGGTCCTGCCAACGTTATGCCGCCTATCTACACGCTCATATAGCGTATTGCTATGTTATTATGCAGGCCTATCTGGCCTTGCTGCCGAATCACCTGCACACTGAAAGTGCACAGTTGTTTGATCATCCTACTGAACTACCTGTACGCCTAGTCTCCCAACACGTAGATGTAGATGTCCAATCTTATCTAAGCACGGGCGGGATGGAGCAAGCCTCAGGCAAACACTTTCCCTCGTCTTAAAGTATCATCCCCGTCGCGACTGCGATCGCGTCAGACTCGCGTTAAGTTCCTGGAGGGTGTCCGTCCCATCCATCTCTTCCTTCTTTCTTCTTTCCAACAACAACACCACCACCGACAAACACACTCTTCTCTCTCTCACACGCATACCATCGACCATACCACTCGACAAGACTACATACAGGAGCATTACGAATCATCGCACAGCGGAGATACGACATCACCTCCCCACTTCTCACGACCATATCACTTCACAACATGGCGACCGTCTCACTACTGAACGTGACTGTCCGCAACAACCCCGCCGCCTTCAACGCACCGTACGAGTTCGAGATCACGTTTGAATGCCTCGAGCCGCTGCAGAAGGATCTTGAATGGAAGCTGACCTACGTCGGCTCCGCTACTTCGTAAGTCACCTGCTCCTCCATACCATCTAGGAAGTCATTCCACGCAACACATCACTGACGACATCACGTGCAGCTCTGAACATGATCAAGAGCTAGACTCGCTTCTCGTCGGCCCTATCCCGGTCGGCGTCAACAAATTCGTCTTCGAAGCCGACCCTCCAAACACCACACGCATACCAGCCACAGACATCCTCGGCGTCACGGTGATTCTGCTCTCATGCTCCTACGATGACCGCGAATTCGTCCGTGTCGGCTATTACGTCAATAACGAATACAGCGATCCGACAATGAACGAGGAGCCACCAGCGAAGCCTGAAATGGACAAAATCCGCCGCAACATCCTGGCTGATAAGCCCAGGGTCACTCGCTTCCAGATCAAGTGGGACTCCGAGGAGAGCGCTCCCAGCGAGTTTCCTCCAGAGCAGCCAGATGTCGACCAGCAAGAGGATGATGGTGCAGCTTATGGTGCTGAGGAAGAAGAGGAGGAGGAGGAAGAAGCCGCTGTCGAGATCGAGGAAACCGGAGGCGCTGCCAAGGCTGCTGGCGAGGATGCTGATATGGAGGGTGTCGAGACGAATAAGGAAGAAGAAGACGAGGATTCGGACGCTGGTAGTGAGGATTTGGAGGCTGAAAGCGAAGGAGATGACGAGGAGGACCTAGAGGAGGAAGATGGCGCTGAGGACATGGAGATGGACGATGCCCAACCAGCCCAGCCGGCGCAGCAACAGCAGGCCGCAGACGTGATGGTGCACTAGAATTTCCCATCTGAAATCAATACGCTCTCCGAAGAATCAACAACGACTGAGCCACCACCATTGCCTCGAGCCACCCATGCCTCATTTCCAGATCCGAGAGCGAGAGCGTAGAGCGCTCCCAAGGACCTGCCGCCAAGTATCATTCGCAAAAAAAGCCGCATCGATTCCGCCTGGACAGAAGTATCCAATGCCCGCCGACCATCTTCTCCCACCATCCTCACACCCATTCCACCTCTGCCCGCTACCCCCTCCTTTCACCCGCGCGACGCCAGCCCAATCACCTCCACCAAGAACTGTCCAACCTGCCTCCTCCCCAGGACCCCCTGCCGCTGCGTCGACAAGGAACCGATCCCGCACATGTTCGCGTCCGCAGCGGCGCAATTGGCCACCCGCCGCATGCCCGTGACGGACCGCTGGGAGTCGGGAAAAGGGGTGGTGTTACCGCACGTCCCGAGGACGGATGGTAAGCAGCAATTGCGGCAGTCGAGGTGTTTGGGGTGTGGACTTATGAGTCCGGGGGAGTTGACCAAGGGTTGGATTCCGGGGAGTTGTGTTTGTGGGTTGGGGAGGGAGATGTGGAAGTGAGGTTTTTTGAAAAGAAGGGGGGGGGGGGGTTAAGAAGGGGGGGGGGGGTATTGTTTTGGGGTTATGGCTTTAGGGTTTGGGGTTGGATTAGGGAGTGCATTGAATGTGGATTGATATATGTGACCTGCACTGCACGTGTTGATAGGTGTGACTTGGCTGTGGACGTGTACGGTGATCGGACGGTGGTTTTAAAACGGCCTTGTATGGTCATGTGTCGATTCTTGTAGGCGTGCAGGTATGCTGAGAAGAGCCGGAACCTGTAGGTCGGCCTGTCGGCCTGTCGGCTTGCGTAGCCGTGGAACCATGGTTCCTGGACATCAGTATTGTCCGGTACACGGACATTGGTCTGTCGGTCGAGCCAGGCATGCAGGTAAGTCATCCGGAGGCTGGACAGTTCATAGCTGTACACATTGTACACGGACATGCCGGCTTCGATAGCTGTGCAGGTAACTCACCGGCGCCCTCCATAGGGGTCTTATCAGTGTTCCAACTGGCAGGCTGCCCTGCCGACTTGTGTTCGATGTTGGGCAACCAGAGGACATATCACGCGAAGGCAGGGAATGTGTCATAATAACAACAAACCGCATCTCATAGGCAAAACTACCAACCAAGACTATCTACCGTTCGCCCCGACTTTATCAGCAATCGGACTCGGCGGCAAACCCTTCCTCGACTGTCCGATCGTACCCACTCCTCCCTTGCCATTCCCACTCCCAGTCGTCCCTGGAACAAAGGGCTTCGCATCCGGCCTCGGACTATTAGATCCATTTGTGCTCCCGTTCATGACGCTCGCGCCACCAGAGCCAGACCCATTCGCTGAACCTTCCGCGTCGCCGTCGCTGGCCTTGCGGTCTGTGCTTGGCATGGCAGTGTTGTAAGATGAGGCGCCAGCTTGGGCCTGAGCTGGTGGCATGGACCAGTGCTGCTGCTGCTGCTGCTGGTGAGAGGGCATGCCGGGTCCGAAATGGTAGTCGTCATCGGTGAAACCGGAAATCTGGCTAAGCATGGATGAACTCCGTCCCCGTGGGCCCATAGCGCCGGCGGATGTGGAGAGCACGTGTGAGGAGGGGATGAAAGGGTTGGAAGGCGTGAAGGAGTGGCCGGGAGTGAAAGATGGGATGGAAGGGAAACCGTTAGTTTGAGGACTGGATTGACCATTCGCTTGATTGGAGGAAGCCATGCCTTCTGGTGTCGGCGGCGAGGAGTAGCCTGAAAACCCGGGAGGAATGTTTGTCGGCCAGCCTGAAAGTGCGGCGGAGGCTCGGTAGGCTTCTTGAGCCTTTGTCGTCCAGGACTGGATCTCGTACTCCATCGCGACGATCTGCTGGTGGAATTGCTCGGCAGTCTGCTCCCTTCGAGCTAGATCCTTCGCGCGATCTTGTTCCTGCTTCGATCGAGCCATCATCTCGGCGTGCTGCCTGGCAGCAAGACGTTCCAGCTCCTGGGCTCGTTGAGCACTGCGAGCGGCGAGCTTCTCCTTTTTGGACTCGGAAGCGGTAATCTCAGCTCGAAGGGCAGCAAGTTCACGCTCCTGGTCGATCTTTGCGGATTCATAGTCAGCATTGGCGGCTTTCTTCGCGTCGAGTGCAGACTGCCAGGTTCGTCTCTTCGCTTGGGATTCAGCCAGCTCGTCCGAAGGAATGTCACCCATGGCGTCGATCTGTATCTTGAGTTCGGCGGTCGCTTCTTCAGCTTGATTCTTGTGCTGGTTGATCTGAAGAAGTCTGCGTTCCTGCTTGTCATCCAGGCCACCGGAAGATTCCAGCTTGCCCTTGAGTGAGTTGATTTCCTTCTTGACATCGGCGTGAGCGGCTCGCTGGTCTTTCTTTGTCTTCTTGGTACGATTCCTAGTCTCGTTCAGCTTCGCCTCCGCGGACTGAATCGACTGCTTGAGCGTGGTGATTGGCGAAGAAGGTCGAAGAGTCTGGTGTTGAGGAGGTGCAGGTGCTGCAGCAGCCTGCTCGGCGGTCGGTGCAGGTTGAGTGATCAGGCTGGCAGAGCAAAGGACTCGCTGACTTGCGACGCTGACAATCTCGCAATGATAGCTGCTCATTGGTGCAAGGCCGAAAACCTCACCCATGTAGCGGTCAATAGGTCCATCCCCAGCGTCCTCGCTCGGCAGGATCCTGGCTGAGCTCCATACGGCTCCGTTGACGCGGATGAAGAAAGGCTTCGATTTGTCAATGCCTGGTGTCACTGACTTTTCTTTCTCGTCGACAGTCTCCGCGGCAGCCTCTGAAGAGAGCTCGACGGCGAAGTATATTTCTGTATCCCGAACTTCGCATATCCAGACGCGATTTATAGGGGTGTTGGTAGCGCTTAAAAACAGGTTTATTGTGCTCTTGTCCATAGCAGCGGCTTCACGAGAATCGTCTGCCGCATCTCGCTGTTCCATTTCCTTGACGAAAGTGACTTTAGTACTTGCAATCGCAGCCCAGAGGGGCTGCTGACTTCGGACCTGGTTGGCCTGTTTCTTCTTCTTCTTGCTGTTTGATTCCCGAGCTTTGCCATCGCGTTGTGCTGGGAACTGTCCGGGAAGACGGCCGTCAGAGTTGGGGACATTAGTCGGAGGCTGTAAGCCCTCAGCAATGCCGATGCCGGTTCGCGAAGATTGGTCGACTCCAGCGGCGGCCTCGGTATCGGTCTTGATGATTGCAGGTAGATGATGGTCTTTTTCGTTGGCTTTGGCGTTGGCGAGAGTGCGGCGGACGCAGGTCGTGACGCCCTGCGAGACTATATGTATTCCAAGAATCGTGCGGAGGACATTGAAAACCATCCCACGTTCGATCGGTGGTATTGAAAGATATGAAGGTGCAAAAGCAGGCGCATCAAGAGATAGCTTGACGTCCATTTTGTGTAGCACAGAGCGGAGGTAGTCGTAAGCGGTGAGGTGTATTGCTTGATAACGCAGCACGTGCACCACGCAGACGATGAGTGCGCACGTCGCGATGCTGTACGTCGGCCCACCAGTGCTGGCCGCCGCTCCACTGAGAGACACTGCGATGACTGCCTGAGACAGATCCAAAAAGATGGCCTGCGTAGGCTTCCAAAGAGTGAGCCAGCAACCCCAGAAAAAGACGTCAACAAACAGAACCGTGGCCATTGCTGGGTATCCAAAATTTGAAGAGTTGAACATCTCCTTCACATTAGGGAGAGTGGAGATTGACAGACCGGCAGTCGGTGGGACAAATGTAAGCGAAGCGAAGAGTGTTTGTATGACCAGAACCAGTGTCGGTGGGAGAGACAGGAGGAGGATGAGGATAGAGATGGCATCGCGCAGCGGGTAGTATGTCAAGATCGTCGACGCCGTGGAAGACGTGCTGCCAGCGTGGGGAGGTGCGTGCTTGTCCGCTACAGCGGCAGGCTGTGACTCCAACGAGACCTGCTCGTGTACTGCGTCCATCCTCTCGCCGCTGGGTCCTTCCTCCTCCATCGATGCGTCGGAGCCAGTCCTGGGTGTGTCCCTCTCTTCACTGCCAACAGCATTGTCCTTGGCATTCGTGGCGCCGGAAGAGGTCTCGTCTGTTTGTCGCGGGAACTTGAAGCCCGAGTTTAGGCCAGTTGAGGGAAGCGCAGGAGGCGACACGGTTGGCGCGAGCTTGCCATTTGACACTCCATTCAGCTGGCCGTTACTCCGTTGACGAGCGGCTCTCTTTCCCGGGGCAGCGAGGCCGTTCTCGTGGCGTTTGTCGTGCGTGTTCAGTGCGTTCTTCGGCTTGCCCTTCGGAGGCATTAAACTCCTGACAAATCAGTGGTTTGTCGTCCCTTCTGGCTCGTCACGATCGGGACGACAAGCCAGAGGTGTCCAGGAGGGAATATCGAGTATCGATGCGGAATTGGGGAATGGGATGTGGTGGTCGTGGACAAGGAATAACCAGCGTGTAAGTTCTCCCAGCAGTGGAATCCTCTGTCTGTCAAGCCACTCCAGGGCCAAACGACAGGAACTAACTAGAACTAGGCGGCTGTTTCCGCTGGCTCTAGGAACGAAATCGGGCAAGACCCTACGGTCCTACGACCAGGATGAGAGTTTCTGTGTCATCACCATCCACGGAACGCTGCAAACTCTGCCCACTGGCGCCGTCTTCTACTGAATCGGTACTTCGCACGTTTTGCCGCGTTCTTCATAGAAGGTTCTACCCATCTCTGCTACACTGTCCGAATGCAGAGATCTAGTAGCGAAGACTTCCAAGCCCAGCGATACCGCCCAACACCATCGGACCAGCTGCTGCCATGAGTTTTACCTCGTAGACTGTGACATCCGGTGTCGGTCCGGCTGCAAGTTCCCTCTTTCACGACCTGTCGCTGTGAGAGGCCAGGATGCTGCTAGGCTCGAGACAAAACCCGCCTTTGGGCGTCGATCACTTTATGCAAGAAGACAGCCATCCCGCTCCGCCCGTCGATTCCTGGCTGCTCCTCACAAGCCCCGTCTCGGCAAGGCGTCGATCTCACTGTCACGACGTCCTTTGCACATCAGCGATGACAGCCCCCGGCCGAGCAGGTGTGGGGGCTCGGGAGTCGTTGTTGTGGAGTGCGTCAGCTCGATCATGTCCTTGTCCCGATTCTGACAACCACGTCACAAGACGCGCAAAGATTAGACGAGCCGCTCCAATTGCTGGTGGCCAGGGTGCATGTAGCGATGCAGCTGTGGAGTACAGCGGCAAGGTCTGCCCTCCATCCCAATGCCTGTCCAGACGGAGAAGCAGGCTTGGCTGACAGGCTGTCTTCTCGTCGACTCGTCCTGCATGAAATACCCCCAAACACTCACCGCCAAACATTGTCAATTGCAAGCGACGAATCGTGTTCAAGGTCGGGAAGAGGGTGTGGTGCGGCGATAAGCCGAGTTTCACAACAGCTTGCACTTTTGCTTATCGTTGCTTGAGCTCGGCGGTAGAAAGCATGACGACAGGCTTCGAGATTCGCAGTGGATGTCACTCTTGATGCCGCTGTTTGTTATTGAAGCATTTTCATACATATCATTCTCTCGATGATCCGTTGCTGTCATACCCTTGGTTCCATCTTCTGCTTTGTGGGTCCAACGAGAGAGCAGTCACACAACAATCGCACAATATTGACAAGAAGAAACAAGAAGCACAAAAAGAGAGCGAATACCAAACATTCTCACACTCAAGTATTCCTTAGCCTTGCCACCCAGCCGCAAAATGAAGAGCAGAGCGAGTCCAACGTGACGCCACATCACCAGCATGAGATCTTTTACCATCGCGCCGTTCCTCCACCAAAATCGCGGCAACCGGCCAGGTCATCCCATTCCCACTGCTTCCCGTGTACAAGGACGACAAAAGCAGCGAAAGCGTAAAATCAGACAGCATCAGCACCAGTCCCAGCAGCTTACGCCCTGTTTCCCCAACACCCGATCCTTGCCTATCCACCCCAAAAGTGAGCAAACAGCCTTTCCTTGCGCCCAGAGATTCTCAGTCATCGTCGTCAAGCCGTTGCGTGAGCAAACCTCGCGCCTTTCAATCAATTCCTGCTCTCTCTTCGAGACGGGCCAAAGTCCGTCTCCACTGCCGCCTTCCGCTCCTTCCTCTCCTTGATTCCAAACTGCATCATTAAAGGCAAGTGATCACTTGGGAAGTAGTGGTTCGGCCATCCAGGTACGCGGCGCATGTATTCCGGATCGACCTCACCAAGCACGCCGGTGACTTGCATCGTATTGGTCGCATAAAACACCCAATCGATGACCTTGCGGAAGTCCGGAGTCCAGTTGGTGAATGGCAGCTCGCCGATGCCGCTGTACGCGGACTTGAGACTGAAGGGATGGCTCATGCCGTGACGGGTAAAGTCACCATAGTTGTTGTTGCCGAGCTCGGTGTGGGAGTTGGAGAGCGAGCCCTGCGTGATAAGCTCGTACACCCCAGAGTCGTGAGTGGAGTTGTAATCGCCGCAGACAACGAGAGGGATTTGCGTGGGTTCATCGTACTTCATCGAAGGGCCGGGTTCCATCTTCACGGGCTCGGCGCCGTCGGCACTGTCTTCGTTGGCGAATTTGAAGAGGTCTTTGTCTTTGCATGCGGGCCATTTGGAGTAGGTTTCGGAGAGCTTTGTGAGTGATTCCATAAGGATGGCCACTTGAACGATTTTGATATCGCTGAACCAAGGCTCCCAGGTCAAATGCGTATTCACAACGATTAGCCTTGACCCTGTTTGTCGGTTCTCCAGGAACAAGACCACGGCAACGTGATCTCGAGGCATCACTCGGTTATACACGTCGTGCTCGCCCTTCATGTCCGGTCGTGAAATGGCCTCTCGACTAAAGATGATGACCTGTTTGTCGAGCATGATGTACTTCGTGTTCTTGTAAAAGATGGCGCATCCGTCGACAACCTTGGCTTCCTTTTCGGCCATAGTCTGCGCTCGCGATTTCGGCCAAAAGACACCCTTGTAGTCCATTGACGCCAGATTCGGTCGGAAGAATTCATTGTAGTTCTCGATGTCCATCTCCTGAAGACACATGATGTCCGCATCGCGGCCTTGCATTTCGTCAAGAATCAAGTCCCTCCTTCGTTGCCAGGAGAGCGCCTCTGAAGGTGTGTAGCCGTACATTGCTGCAGTTGCAGCTCTGTCGCAGAGGATGTTCCAGCTGAGAATTGTGAAGTTGTCAGTTTCGGGAGCGTCTTCGATTAGGGGTATCCATGCTCGGTCAAGCGGTGGTTCGGGTTCTGTACAATGTCAGTGAGGATAGCATGTAGACCGCATGATTGAACATACGTGGCGCGTTTTCACGAAGATATCTGACCAGCTCTTGAGTACCGTGCTCGATCAAACGCTCCTTGTAGTCTGGCCTCATGGGATTGCCCTCGATGCCCAGCATTTCGAGTTGGAAAAGCGACCCCAGCTCGTACGGCAGGTCTTCGAGATGGTTGTCATAGAGAGCCAGCTTCTTCAGATTCGTCAACATACCAATCTCCGGAGGCAGGTAGTGCAGATCGTTCATGGAGAGGTCCAGAACCGTGAGAAAGCGCATCTGTCCGATCTGAGGAGGAATCTCTCTCAATTTGTTCCAGTTGAGGTACACCTTGCTCAGTTTTGGGTAGTGCTTGAATAGCGCAGGTGCCATGCCTTTTAGTCCTTGTCCGCAGAGATCCATCGCATTCCATGAGCCCATGTCTTCCGACCCCTCGATCACGCGTCTTCTATCACCGTGCTCTTCCCCGTCTGCTCGCGCGTTGTTTGCCGATGGCGAAGCTCCAGGATACCGACTCACTGAAGGTGTTGTCCGTGCGTAAAAGTGAGTTTTGTGATCCGCCATCTTGAGTCGCTCGTATTCCCTCAATTGCTCCGCCCAATGTGCGTTCGGTGGCTTGCTCAGCGTGCTTGAGCTCTCGGGTGTACCATTTTGGAGATGTGCGGGAGTGAAGCTCGGGGTGGTGTTAGACAAAGTGCTCGTGGATATAGTGTGGTGGTGATTGCCGAAGTTGTTGCCGTGCCCTCCCAAACCATGATCCTGATTGTGATTGTTCAAATGGTGCGCTTGATGTCCGTGTGACTGGCTTTGAAATGCCTTGCCCAAGTTCATCTGAGGCTGAAAGTTTTGGTGCGCACCACCATTGAGCAGGCTATGGTTCTGCCGGTGATTGTGATTGTTGTACATGGTATACGGATTGTGGGCGGGCGAATTGGTGCCCGGGGAGCGGTTCGGCGAAGGCGTGTCGGCGTTGTGCTGGAAGAGGCCGCGGTTGTTGTTGATGGGGGAGCCGTTGCGGTGGTGCAATTGATTGCGCGGGTGGGCGGCGGAATGTTGATTCGAGTAGAGATATTGGCTTCCGGTATTGAACCGGGTGAAACCATCCGCCATCACCGGGCGGGGATGGTCGGTGGGGTGTAGCGACTGCTGCCCGCGCGATGGAGCAGTGGCGGCGCGGGAGATGAGTGCGCGAGCTGGTGGTTCTTAGGGAGGAGGAGGTTCTGGCCGGCGCACTCTTCGTCTCCTGTACATGAGCAACCGCCGCGCTCCGCATCAACGAAAGAATAGTACCTGGCTCGGCGGGAGCGTGAGGAACTGCAATTCGACGTCCGAGTTGGGTGCTTTGCGGTGTGGTGCGCTCGTGAGGGATGGGAGGACGAAGAACGTTGTAGCTTGGACCGCGCTATGGGAGCAGCTATGACGAAAGTCGTTCCGAATGTCGCGAAGTGCCTTCGCCCCGTGCCCGAGTCGAATCGATATCGTCGCAGTATGCGGTACCAGGTTAAGGGATTGCTGCAGCGCGGGAATGGACGTCTGGTATGATGAAGTCGGTATGGACGGCCGGGAGAGGTCAGACGTGCAGAGCATGCCCGGCCAAAAGTGTGTGGCTGCAAAACGCAAACTTTTGGCACCGTCTGGGGAAGCAATTCAGACTTTGCGATGTCCTTCATCACATTATTGTACCGCTACCACTCGGTCGCAGCGGCTACATACTGGCTGCGCTATGCCCTTCTGTGAGTCGCACTTCTCACAAGCAGCATTGGCACCACAGACGCGTGCGGCGACCATGGACATTGGTCGTTGCAAAGATGGGGAGCCTCGGTCACACCCGATTTATGCGCAGCACTCAGCAGGTGGCACTGCTGAAACGGCCAAACATCTCATGGGGAAGAGACTCAGTCACAGCCCTGGATGAAACTCCAACCTTCAGCGACTTGCGTCATCGGCATGACAGTAAGCACGCCTTTGACAGGCCTCAATCGTCGGGGTCATGACCGAGCGATGTGACCATAAAGGCGACTTTGTGTCGAAACATCTCCATTGAAATGGCATCACGACTCGAGCGGTCTCAGGGCCTGCATTGCTCTCGTCCGAACGGAGACCATGCTACCGCGCACGGCTAGCATCGTGTGGACCGCGGCTTTGTTGGCCCTGAGATCGTTCTACAGTCGCAGGGCTGTGGCAGGATAATGGCCAGGGGTGTCTGCTAGGAAGTACGATTTTCTGCCGGATATTCTCCTTGTCACTCATTATTTTCTGCAGCAAGCTTTCATTTTTTTTTATCATTGCACATCGTTGCCGACTCCTATAAGAGCTGGTGCATTGTTCCTCTCGGGCCTTTGGTGTCTCGGTTTCTGCAATTCTATCTGCGATGATGAGTATAGAGATTTGATCTTTTGTTCAGCACATCAGTCCAGACTACCCCGGCAAAGCTGAACCCGCAACACTGGGACCGAGAATCGACGTGCATTGGTTGCAGTGGCATTGAAAAGGGGTGGGAAGCTTCGCTAACATGAACGACTCTGTCCACGACTACCACAATCCGAAACCTACACGAGAGTCGTTCATTGACGCCGATCTCACGCAACTTGCACTACGAAGAAAATCGACCAACCATGCCGAGCTTCTCGAAAAACAGGGATCCGAGGACCCTCTTCGATCGGGAAAGCAGCGGGAATTCGACAGCTCGAGAAGCAATGCACAGCCGAGCAATCGCAGTGAGAAAGCATCAGCCATAGCTGGCACAGCCGATTCGGGCAGCTCATATCTCGCTTCTGTGGCGTCGCAGCGCAATCCTCCGCAAGTCAAAGCACCTTCGTCCGAGATGGCCAGCGGCGTGCTGGAGCTTCGCCATGGCCGGCCTTACATCAAAGACAGTCCCTATCCGCTGCCTGTGGACTTGGCTGAATTCAATCGTCAGAACCTCAAAACTCTAGTAGCCACGCAGGCTCTTGGAAGGACCCTCTGCTGTCCACGAGTCGCGACGCTCAAGCCAAAGCGCATTTTTGATATGACATGCGGTACTGGGCTCTGGAGTTCCCTGTGCGACGAGTACCTCAAGGCGATGGGGATGGCTGACGTTGAATTCGTTGGAATGGATATAGCTGCCACGGCTCCAAATCTGTCCAAGCACGGTGTAAATTGGAAATTTGTACAACACGACAATCGTGTCCTTCCATATCCCTTTCCTGACGACCACTTCGATGTGATCATGATCAAGGATTCCACCATGACCATGCCGCTGGACGAAAGGTCGCTTGGTGTTATGGACGAGGTGCTGAGAATCCTCCGTGAAGGCGGTATCTTGGAAGCCTGGGAGTCGGACCACACTATTAGGTCCCTGCATCCCGACACGCCGCCGCCACGATATGGCACCATCGAGGAGGAGCTTATCGCCGACGCCACCGCAACGTTCAATTTACCTCGCGGTCACCAATTCATGCCGACGCGGAACAAGTACCTCGCGCAAGCGAACACGTGGATGGAAGAAGTCTTGGAATGGGAAGCGATGTTGGTGGCACCATGTCCGCGGATGACCGAGATGCTGACCCAGGAGGAGTCGCTGTCGGATCACGGTAGTCGACGCATTGCGATTCCGTTCGGGGAATTGCCCAGTGAACGGGGCCCGCCTAACTCCGCGCGAAGCTCCTTGTCTTCCGGTAGGGACTACCGCCAGTCCTTCCTGTCCGACGGCTCTCGAGAAAAAGCGACGTGGCCGGAGAGGACTTTAACGCCTGATCAAACCGCACTCCGGCGAACCGCACTCTTGACGTGTCTTCAACTGTACCAAGCGATGGAGCCTTATCTCAGAAAAGCCAGCGGAAAAAGCGTAGACGAGTGGGCCACTTGGTGGGCCAATATGATGACGGAAATGCTTGGTCCTGAAAAGCCCACATTCGAGGGCGAGTGTCTGGAGATTGGAGTGTTCTGGGCGACCAAAGCACAACCACGCGAAGATCGATTCCGGTGATCAACGCATTCAGAGCTTGTCGTATCGCTGCCTCAATGCTCGGTATCGTTTGAGGTAGTAGCTGGAAGCCATGTCAGTTGTGTTTGATTCGTAGCTGCATTGCACGACGCTTACAGGGCTTCGATTTCTGCAGTGTGTGTCAGTTTGAAGAACTTTGAAAGAGGGGGAGTACGTTGCAGCGGACCTTTCTTGACATATTCGGCCTGTTCGATGCCTTTGCGGATCTGCTCCTCATCTTGTATTCCTGCCTTTGCACTGAACGCTTTGTGCAGGCGTGGTCTGAAGTAGTCGTAGCCAAGCGGATATTCTCGACCGAGGTAAAGAAGTTCTGTTGTAGTCAATGTTAGCAATGATGAGTATCGCCACCGCCTTCTCCCATACCCTTGTAGATTCGGATGACCTCGTGTCGAAGTGCAGTTGGCGGCATCTTGTTGTCCTGATCCAGGCAGCTTTGGTATATCTTCGGCGGACCACCAGGAATCTCTAGCTGCAAGAGTCAGAATTGAAAGTCTGGTTTGCAATCGCAAAGATGTTGATGCAGAACATATGGAAGAGAGAGCGCTCATGACGTTCTGTGTTCCTGCAGTGAGCTCGGATGATCGGCCGCGGCTAAAAGATTTGGAGCTTCGTCCTTTGTCAACTCTCCTCCCACCGGGCATTGGGCACAGCTTTGGCGGGACCACATCGCGCAATGGACGTTACTTTGCGAGCAGGAAGAGGTGGAAGTGCGTCGCACTGGTCGACGCTGATAGTGAAGTCAGCAACATCGTCGCCAACTTCCCTCGCGTGCTCTGTGCGACAACAACGATATTCGACCACGAAAGCTTCGAGCTCTACTGTACCGGCGACCTCTTCCCTGAGCCCACGATGGCTTTCCGACGTCAAGCAGCGGATTGGACACTGTATCACGTTCGGTCTCAAGCCGGAGCAGACGGATGAAGCTGGTCATATATTGGAAGAGATAGCACGCGACTGGAGAGAGCTGTTAGCAGGAAGCGAGGGCTTCCTCACAGACAAGACGAGACTTAGCATGTATCGACGAGAAGTGATCTGGGGCGAGATGGACTCAATGGGACACGTCAACAATGTCGTATACAATCGCTACGCGGAGAGTGGACGGATCGGTTGGGCACAGAAATATGCGAGACATATCGATCCCGAGCACTCAGAGCAATGGAGGGATCTGATGACTCCAAAGGGGGAGGGGTTGCTACTGCGAAAGATTACGACAGAGTTCAAGTTTCCAATGGTGTACCCGGATCATGTCACCATCTACCACAGACTATCGTCACGGCCGAAGGAGGGAGCTGACAATTTTGACATGCATGTCATCATCTTATCGGAGCTACATCAACGGCCTGCTGCTCGACTTGTCGAGGACTGCGTCTTATACGACTACCGTCGGGCGACAAAGACTCCACTCCGGCCTTGGATGCTGAAAGTGCTGCAGAAGACTTGGGACTTGCAAGAAGAAGCTAAGCGAGTCAACAGCCAGCGCGTCCACAGTATCCTGGACAGAGTCCGAAAGCTGGAGACCGACTCTTGGGACCGGGCGGATGCCGTCGAAGACATGGGATCTGCGAGCAAGTGAAGAAGAGCCGATGAGCGATACAGCTATTCACTCGTCTGGAATCAATGTGTTGACCATCCGACTGCTGCCGCGTTTGATCGCCCTGGCGCCCTCGGCTCCCACCACTGGCAACTGCTTAACGCCTTTCTTCTTCAGCGCCGCTGGCACCGCCTTCGAGTCCAGCAATCCTGCTTGTACGAGAACACTCGCCTGATCCCAGTACAGATGCTCCGACTCCAATTTGTCTCCTCTAACATGGAATATTGACACGATTACGATCTCAATCTTCCGATTCGTCGATGGGATGCCAGGCAGCAACCAGTCTATCTCGATCGAGTGCGCGAGAGACACGAAAAGCTCATCCACCACGCGATCGGTGCCAATGGTGCGACTCAGGAGCCGAATCTGCGTGTTGCTGTTGGCCGGAATGGGCTTAAAGAGCTCCGAGTAGAAGTATTCGAGATCGTCGCTGCCAACGCCTCCCACAAGCGTAGGCGTGTGGAGGACATGACCGTATGGTCGCACCTGTGCCATCGTCCGATCGGTCTGGCCGGAGTACATGTACCTCGCATGATGATCACGGACCGCCTCAATATCGTTGTCGACTCGGAAGCCTTTTCGAACGCAAGCGATACTTCGAGTGAAAGCGACTCCATCCGCGATCGGGTCGTACTCATCGAGATCGTGCTCCGCGAAACCTGGCTGCACACCTGTATAGGTGTAGGCTTTGTAAGACAGCTTCAGACATTCGCCATAGCCGATTCCGGGATCGATGCGCTTTTGGAGTCGCTTACGCTTCCCTTGGATTCCGAGGACTTCGCCTTGCTTCCAGACGTTGACTTCGTTGCCGGCGAGGTGCACCAGGACTTGGATGCTGAATGGAAATTTTGTTGTGACGGCGGGGATAGTCGTTGGGTAGTATGCTACTATCGCGACGAGCTTAGGATGGTTTGGTTTCGTGTGGGCCTCGAGTGCGAGCGATGCAGCATCGCCATATGCTGTGGCTTGTTAGGAGGACCACAGGCGGCTTGAGTGGTGTGTGGCTGACTTGCCTACGATCGCGTATTGCTCGGACACGCCAAAGGCATCTCCGGTCGCATGGACACGATTGATGAAGTCATCGCCCCCTTTGAGAAGAGGGACATATTGGACGTGAAAGCCTTCATCCTTCCACTGCTGCGTTGTCTCATCGTCGAAATCTTCAGTCTCGGCCGCGAGGACAACATGGGCTATCTTCGATTTGTTCAAGACGTTGAAGAAGCTCCTGTCCTGCGAGTTGAACCTAGCCAATCGTCAAGGCTGGTCCCGATGCTCTATCACTGAGGCATGCTTACCAGGGTGTATTAAAGGCGGACATGATAGTTGAATCAGCAGAAGGAATGAGAGAAGACATAGAAACAATGAGAAGACGTCAAAATGGTTCCCACATCAGCATCTCCACCGAACATTGTCCTGCTGTGCTTCCTGCTCGTCTCGTACCCTGGTCTCATGCTATGTCGTAAACCGGATTCCCCAGTGCATGCAGGGATGTTTCGCGAATAACGAATTCGATTCCGATGGGTGACGTCAAACGGTCGAAGCGAGGCTCCATTCGCGTCCCGTCGCGTCGCCCCTCCCAAAACCACTTTCGACAAAGTCTCTCCACATGAAGCCTGCCAAACCAACCCAACACCTTCAACACTATGGCGACCGGATTCCTGCGCCTCAATGAGCGCCATCAGCGACCAAACGAACACATCGACTTCATCGTCCCGATCCGACAGAATCCCGACTCTGCCATCGCAGAGGACTTCCTCAATCGAATTGCCGCGCAATGCTATCCGGTTATGAAGAAGCATGGGATCAAGGTCAGACGACTTGACGAATACGAATACAACACCGAGTTCTTGGGACGGAATTTCAATGGCGGCGAGACAATACAGCTCGTGCTCAAGGACAAACAAGGCCACTGGCTGAGCTTCAGGTTTGTGCAGATGGTCATGATGCACGAGCTGGCGCATTGCAAGCAGATGAACCATAGTCCCGCGTTCTGGGCTGTGCGCAATGAGTACGCGAAGCAAATGGAAGACCTTTGGAAGGACAAGTATGTAGGAGAGGCGATCTGGGGACGCGGGAGAGACCTCACAAGCGGAGCATTTACTCATGACCACCTGCCGGACGCAAGTCAGATCCCGGAGCATCTTTGCGGAGGCACATATCGAAAGAGGGGACGGAAGAGGAAGCGTGGTGCACAGGACGGAGAACAGCCTGAGAAGGTGAGCTATGCTGAACGCCAGCAGCGTCGCATCGCGAAGAAGTTTGGCAAGCACGGAGAGGGCTCGAGTGTGGGTGAGGACGATTTGTTAAGAGGTGCTTTGGAGACTATGAATGGTGGTAAGAGGCGACAGGGCAAGCCAAAGGTGGCCAAGAGCAAGCGTGGCAGAGACCTGGCTGCGAATGCCGCTCTCGCAAGGATCGCGGCGGCTCAGGCTGAAAAGAAGAGAGAGGAGACGTCAGAACTGGACGATCACCCAGACAGTGAGACCGAGTCAGACTGGGACGAGAACGGCGCTTTGACTGGCTCCGATGCCGTTGTTATCAAGAATGAGGAAGGAGAAGATCTCTACAGAGTTTGCGGTGACGAGGAGGAAGGCGGTGAAGATGGCGCTGGTCGAGAAATGGCCGAGCTTAGAATGCTTGCCAAAGGATCGGCCAGCAGACCAGCGACGCTTAACTCCGGCAATGCTCCTGGTCGTGGACAGCCAGGTTATGAAGATTCAGAAACCGAGAGCGAAGGCGAGGAGCCACCAAAAGGCCCAGCGCCATCCAAGCCGGACGATCACACATCCGTCACTCGCACCAAACCACTTCGCGAAGTTAATGCCAACAAGATCGCATCTGCGCGCACAGAGCGCGCCTCCAAGCCCGAGAGTCATCCTCCGCCGCCCGCAAAGCCCGCCAACGACACAGCAACGACAGCAACGCCATCCAATCCCCTCAACTGCCCGATCTGTTCCCTCGAGAACGAGCCCAACTCACCTCTGTGCATTGCCTGCTCCAACGTTCTACGTACTAAATTGGTGCCAGGACATTGGCGATGCAAGAGCGAAGCGTGCAAAGGCGGCGAGTATGTCAATCCAGGGGATTTCGGACGATGTGGCGTGTGCAATGCTCCGAAGCCTACTGGAGCGACAAGCGGTAGTGCTGCGAATGGACGGGCGCCGGGTCTGACCAGAGCTGAGGTCTTGAGGTGGGATTGAAAGGTGTGTCTTGCGTGCCGTGTTATCTGAGGCATTGTGGAACATGTTACGAATGAACGAACGTAATGAAGGCATAAACGGGAGGCGAACCCGGTATTTTTGGACGCACAAGTAGAATGAGTACTTCAATGTCCATGATGAGCGGCTTGTTCCTCCCGCGCCGCCACACAGCCTCTTCTACATGTAAATGTCCTCCAACCACTTCAATTGAATCGCGCTCACACCCCTCGCATACGCCTTGTTCGTGAACACAAACTCGTTGTACATCAACGCCTCGACCTTGCGCCCAAACAAGACACTGCTAGGATGAATCGCCACCGTCTGATTTCCCGCAAACGTCTTGTAGGTATTGTCCGGGCACAGTCTCGCAATGTTGTTGGTGTATCCTCTCAGGAAACACTTGAGAATGTTCTCCTGCGTACCTTCATCCACGGATGTGCGCACTGTAGGCGAAGAGTTCAGATGCGACTTGCACTGCGCGAGAAGCTGCTTCCGCACATCCATCACGCTTTGCATGGCGCGATGGGAGATGAGGTGTTGCGATGCCCAGCGCTTGCGGTCCGAGCGTTCGTCTGCGTAGCCTTGTACGGCAGCAAGTAGGGTGAGGTGGTCGCCTTGGCGTCGGTAGAGCTGAGAGCGGGCTTCGGTGGCCTTCTCGCGGGCTTCTTCCGTGTCGGCGGGGAGGAAGATGTTCTCCACGCTGAGACAGGCCACGATTTCGATGACTTCGAGCAGACAATCGCGCGATGGGTTCGCGGCTTCGAGGATGATGCGGCCGAGCGAAGGTGTGAGAGGCAGACGGGCGACTTTCCGGCCAAGATCATTGATTTTGCCATTGGCGGGCTCGAGCGTGCCGAGTTGAAGAAGTTGTAGAAGGGACTTCTCCATTGCCTCACGGGTGGGTGGAGTCAGGAAGGGGAAGGCGAGGACATCCTTGACGCCTCGCGCTTTCATCTTCAGGACGGCATCGGAGAGGTCGCAGCGGAGGATTTCGGGTTTGGTGTCTTTTGAGAGGGAGTTGTAGTCGGCTTCGGTGAAGAGGCGGAAGCACTGGCCGGCGACTTCTCGACCAGCCCGACCTTTTCGTTGATCGGCGGAGGAGCGCGAGATGGGTTTGACGAGGAGAGACTCGAGCCCGAGCCGGTTGCGGAACTGCTTGATCTTTGCTTTGCCTGTGTCTATGACGAAGCGCACCCCGGGAACGGTAACGGAGGTTTCGGCGATGTTGGTAGAAAGGATGACTTTTCTGGTGTTCGGCGGTGCTCGCTCGAAGATTTTCTGCTGAGCAGTCTGCGGCAGAGCTGCGAATAATGGTAGCACCAGCAGTTTTGGAAAGTCGGTAGTAAGGTTCTGGGCAAATTCTTCGACAAGCTTGGTCAGACTTTGTATTGTTTCCTGCCCCGTCAGAAAGACGAGTATGTCACCGGGCATGGGCTCTTTGCAGTGTATTTGAAAGATGCGTTGCAGTGCAGTATCAATGACATCTTCCGTGGGTTGATCAAGGTATTGCACTTTGACCGGGTATTGACGGCCTTCAACATGGCACTGCGACACTGGTAACTCTTGAGAGTCCGCAGTTGCAGTATCGATAGTTGTCGACGACTTTCCCCTGTCTTCAACATCCGCGCTTGCTCCAGCGGACGTCCCTGACGTTTGATCATCCTCCTCCTCAAGTCTCGCTGTTGGTGCAGAGAAGAACTGCGAGATGCCCTCGACATCCGCCGTGGCACTCATAACCACAACTTTGAGCGGTTTCTTGCGCTTTCCGCCTAGCAACAGACCTTTGAGGAAGCCTAAGATCAGGTCCACATCGACGCTCCTTTCGTGAACTTCGTCGACGACAATGCAGCTATATTGACTCATGGAGGGATCTCGCAGCATCTCCTGTAGCAGCATTCCCTCGGTCAGATACTTGATCTTCGTGCCAGGACTGGTGTTGTCGTCGAATCGCACGCTGTAGCCAACCTTGCTCGCCGGGCTTGATGACCCCAGAGGTGAGCCTATTTCCTCGGCGACTCGGCGAGCCAAACTGATGGCGGCCACTCGACGAGGTTGGGTGACGGCAATCTTTCCAGTACACCATGGCGATTCGAGTAGGAACTGTGGCACCTGTGTGGATTTGCCAGAGCCGGTCTCTCCGGAAAGGACAAGAACATTGTTATACTTCAAAGCAGCTCGAATGTCTTTCGCCCGGCTCCATATTGGCAGATGCTTTCGCGATTCGAAGAGTTTTTGCTTCTTCACGGCCATGGGCGACTTCGCTTCTCTTTTGCGCTTATGTTGGTTGGTCGACACATGGTTTTGATCCTTGGCCGACTCCATCTCGACAGTGATGTCGATGAGATCGTAAAAAGATTGTAGAGGGGATGTTCTCGGTGTCTGACCGTACGCTTCTACTACAAATTCTGCTCATTGGATAGCCACAGCGGCACGCCAATGGATGTACCGCGGCCCTTCCGCACGACGCAGGCGGGAGTGATCACCTGATGTAGAGGAGGATCGCAGTTATGTTTCGAAGTTTGAAATCTGCTCCCGGGTGTGATGAAGTCAAGCCAATGTCGTTGAGGACCATCAGAAGGTGGGCGAAAGAGCAGCTGAAAGGTAGGAGGGCGAGAGCCCCGGACGCTTTGGTAGGTACCTTTCACCAGTAAACGATGGTGCTTACTAAGCTAGATTCGGCGGCGTACTATATACAGGTGTGCAATCAACAGCTGAATTCACATCATATCTCGACAGCACACTCAACTCGCTTGTACGCTGAAGTTTTCCACAGGAAGCATCGTCACAAACACTCATTTACCGGACTTGCTTCTCTTCGCAATGCACATCGTCGTGTTCGTTCAAGGGCCGCTTATGCGATACGCTGCGAACGGCCACGGCCCCAACTATCGAATTGAAGACTTGTCACGCTCGCACTTGGCGGCAGCACGATGAAGCCTGATTGCGAGAGATGAGGCGAGCTCGTTCGGCGTCGTCACGGAGCCTGAAGGCCGGTACTCGCGTTGGAGAAGCGATTTCAACGTGACTGCGAACATGCGTGCTTTCACACTGTGGCGCGACAGACACTACCACTTGCCGCGACTCTACATTGATCGATCTGCTACTACGGTTGAGCTCACTGAAGCATCTTCCCGGAGTGAATCCGGCCCGCGGCGATGAATCCCTGTCGCGGAGTCGGATGTCTCGGTGGGTTTTGTGCAGCGAATGGACGTATCGGAGGGTCAACCGTTCTCAGGCTCATGGGTACACCTGGGTATTCAAAGGTCTACTCCACGGCATCCAAGCCTCTTACCTCCGCCGGATCGTCACAGTGGTGAACATTCCGGTGCTAGCACGCTATCAAGGGCAATGCTCGCGTGTTCAGCGGAAGGTACGCGGTCCATAAAGTACGGTAAAAGCTGTTCTATGCCTCATTTCCTCTTGTCGCACTTCCTTCCAACTCACATGCTCTCACTACCGTCAATCGTCCGACATCATCTTCCACTCTGCCGACACGTGCAATACATCCATCATCATGTCGGCGTACCGGAAGGACCGATACTTGAGCATTGTTTTCCTTTTCATAGGGAGATTGTTGCCTCGTATGAAACCGGAGAAGAAAGATCTGACAGGGAAGACTGCAGTCGTCACTGGCGGTAACTCTGGAGTCGGCTATGGGCTGGCCATACAGTTAGCAGAAATGGGCGCCTCTGTCTATTTGGCGTGTCGCAGTGAAGCTCGAGCAGCCAGGGCACGAAGTAGTATGCTGGAAAGCTGTCCAGGTGCGAAAATTGTGATTGCAGTTCTTGTGAGATGGCAGCAGACCGTCCCATTCGATCTCACGGCCTGACTTCAGTCACAGGACACATCATCCTTCGATTCCGTGAAGGCGTTCGCGAGGGACTGGAACCACGGGAGAATCGACGTTCTTGCCCACAATGCCGGCATAACACTTCCGCCACAAGACAAGGAGTTGACAGATGATGGCTTCGAGTATCTGTATCAGGTCAACATTCTGTCCGCCTTCCTGTTGACAGCCTTGCTGGACAACGAGAGGAAGCTGAGCGAGGATTTACGTGTATTGTTTACCTCGAGTCTCTCCAGCTACGAGACGAAGCTGCCGAACGACTTCAGTGTTGCCAAAACACAGAAGAAGGTGAGTGGACTGATCTCGAATGCTCTGTCAAGAGTACACTGACAGTAGTGCCGCGCAGATTGACCCAAAGATCCATGGCACCGATGATCTGGCTGACAGATATGCGAAAACAAAACACTTACAAGTAGCCTTCGCTCGAGCATTGCAGGTCCATTTCGATCAAGATCCCGGCAACCAGCGACTGGCGTTCTCCTGGGAGCCGGGTCTGACGCGGAGTAACATCTTCAACGGCGTGCCAGATTCGACCTACAACGTGGGAAAGTTATCGCTCGTTTCTAAGCTGATGCCGTACGTTGCGATCGATGAACGTCAAGGCTCTTGTACAGGCGTGCATCTTGCGACAAGCGATTCTCCGGACGTCCTTGGCAATAGAGGACGTATGTTCAATCGCATGAAAGTTCGCGCTCATCCGGTGGACGGCTATTCTCAGGAGAAGCTCGACCGACTTTGCGCTAGACTGGCAGCTGATGCTGAGATCTCTTGACCATGGTGAAGCTAGGTTTCGTCAAGTTTCCGGGAACATGCGCAAATGGAACACAGACACGGGAGCTGATGGTCGACGGCTGATTGTGGTGCGTTCGTTCGAGCTTGGCAGGCACACGTCTGCTTGTATGTTATTTTCACCATAGCAATGGCGCCGCTGAGTGGACAAAGGAGTTCGTGGGCGTGAAGTGTCGGCCACGCGTGCATTCTCTGACGATCTTAACATCTCCCCGCTCCAACCGCTGTCAAATTGTCATCGATCGTGGAGGCCGGCTCGCTCGATGCAATGGCCTTCCATACGTTCTCCGCGACCCTCACTCCTGGCTCCATCAAACTCCAATTCGGGCTCTGCTCATTTCTCAACCACTTGAAGTCGTCCACCTTCTCCCACAGGTTCTGCCTTCCGGTGTCGCCTTCAAGTTGATAGATCTCCGGAAGAGGTGCGAACCGTATCCCACTACAGTCTTCGATGATCGGTCTTGAGCTTGCAAGGAGATAGACGTCGCAATTCGTCGATTCGTGCATTCGGAACTGTCGAGTGGCGACGACGATGACAGATTTTTGGACATTCGTCAGGTGTACTGCGCCGTTCACGTGGCCGCAGATGACAAGGGTGTTTGAGATGTTCTTCAGTGTCAAGCCGGCGAACGTGCGGCCTTTTGCGCTGGGGGCCGACATGTCGATGATCGAGTTCTGGATATTCGACACGATACCGGAGCTTGTTGTATGAGTAGTGGTGGCAGGGAGAACGATACGGTCATTATTGTGGTTGGTTATCGTTGTTGAGTCGCTCGAACTTGAGGGGGTGCAAGTATTCGACATGATGCTGCCGCTCTGGGCGGAGATGGGGTCGTTGGCATGGTCATTCGCGGGAGTTGCTGGATCGATAGGAGTCGCGGCAAAGCTTGAGTCGTTCGAGAGGCTAGCCACGGGCATCTGACGGCGTCTTTGACTAGCCAGCTCGGCAGCATCATTCAAACTGATGGCGGATTCGTTCTTAGTCGCAGAGAAGAGTGCGTTCGACCTGAACGAGAACTTTGGCTTTGGTGCAACGGACGATCGGACTTCTTGCAACTTTGCGTTCAAAGCTTTGATAGCATCTCCGTAGGTCCGCTGGTCGTAGGCTGGAATGTAGGATGATGCGTCTTGGACCTCGGTCGATAGTCGAGCAATGGCAGATAGGCAGTGGTCCATGGCATCGGATCGCTCGCCGCCGGCGGTACCGTGGCTTTGGATACGACCCATCTGCTCCTGAAGGGCTTTGTCATATCAGCTATATGCTATGCTGAGCTAAACATTGGACGACTTTACCGGTAACTTCATGCTGAAAGTAGCGAAAGAACTTCTCGTTCGGTGCCAATTGGGCGACTGGCGGCTGATCGTCCGGCGCAGCTGTTGCCGCCATGGTGAAGCCGAGAGACGCTTTCAGTATCTACTCTCCTATGCTTCGTCGAGAAGTCGAAGCGGTTTGTCTTTTTCGAAGCTATACAAAGATGGGTCGAACGATGAGGAGCAAGGCTAAAGAGCATTCAGTCACACCGTCGCGACTTGGAGTAACGAAGAAACTTGCTATTCAGGCAGAGAAGTATCAGTATCCAGGGTGTTTCGAATGAAGAGGTTCATGAGATCGTGTGACCTGTGATGAAGGCCTGGACGAGGCTAGCCGCTAAATCATATGTATTCGCGAAGATTTCGGCATGGTCCCACGCTTTACTGAGCACGCTAGCAGCTCGGCGGCAGGTCCCGTCGCGGTTTGCTTTTTGAAATTTTTCCTCCGGCCAAAATCCTCTCTTTCTTCCCCCAGCTCATCTTTGCCTTCTGGCTTAGGTATGTCACACTTCCACCTCATCTTCTCCTTCGGTACCATGCTGACCTTCCTTCCAGATCAAGTGTAGTATCTGTATGTCACACCATACAAAAGAACGCGCGACGCTTCCACTGACATCCAGCAGGTTCTTTTCAGTTTAATCTCTGAAACGTCACTACGGTGACATTCTATGATTATACTCATTTTTGGAATCAGCCCGGTGGCCGCTGAGCTTGCTCATGTCACTCGAGCACCGTGTCGCCAGCTTATAGCACTGCCTCTGGCTGACGCGAACTACTTTTTCATCTGCTTCTTCGCTTCTCGCGGAGCTCAGGAGAAGAATGTCCCTTTCGCGGTGGGCGCCCATGAAAACACTGCAACTTGCGCTGACAATTCCAAGCGCGCTGAGACTCCGCTGTGCGCGTACAGACCGCTGCCAAGACTTGATTTTCGAGCATGCTAGTCTCTCCTCTTCATTGCCACCCATGAGCGCACCATATCCAATCCAACTCGACCAACACCCCACGACTCATCTTCATCCCATCCATCTTGTCGCCCGCTCCTTGTCCGTCTTTGGCAGCCGCTGCATCCCGAAGTTCCCGTTTATCTCCTTCATCGCTCTCTCCAACTCCTGGCTGCTCGGCTGCTCGGACCAAGATGGCCCACTGATCGCGTTTCTCCTCTTCCACTGTCGGGGTGGCGGCGGCGTTACAAGCTGAGGCAACTGTTTTGATTTGCCTGACGTGAGTGCGTTCGCGTTCCTCCTTTTGAAATGCTGTGGTGGCGGCGGCGTCGCGAGCTGAGGCAACTGTTTTGGTTTGCCTGACGTGAGTGTGTTCGCTTTTCTCCTTTCCCGATGCTGTGGTGGCGGCGGCGATAATCCAAACTGAGGCAACTCATTCTGTTTGCCCGGCGTGAGTGCATCTGGCTGTTCCTCTATCGAGACGGGCATCTGCTTGCCAAGTGCGCCGAGCAGGGGAGGGTGAACGGGAATCGATGTCATGAACGGTGACAGCTGCTGAACTTGCTGTGGAGTAAGTGGACGCGCTTTTCCTCCCGTCCCTTGGACTGACAGGTTGCGCATGCGATCCAACGCCGCGAGAAAGTCTTCGTTCACGGTTGTCCTCCTGGCGAGCTCGTCAAGCGTTGTGGGGAAAAGCGAGGGTGCTTCGTCTTTGCTCTTGCGTTCGGCCATCTTTGAGCTCTGTTCTGTTGATGGTAGGACTGGAACTGCAAGGTAAGGTAGGTCAACGGGACTATTATGCGAATGGTGGCAGAAACATGGGGTTACAACACACGACGCCTCGCGAAACGACTGAGACAATTCATTCATGTTCAAATGGGGTGTCACCTGTCGTCGGAAGACCAAGCTGGAAAGATACAGCAAGGTTGAGAGCAACATCACTCACTCACTTCATCTTTTTTAGAGCTGTATCATAGCAGACATGTCCTGCCGCGCATTCGATGCTACCATCTCCGTCATAAGTCCCTGCACTTATCTCCTCCTCCCAGCACTATCTCATCCTCCCAGCACTACCTCCTCCTCCCGGCTCCTGCACCTTCACCACCCCTTTCAGCCAGGCTCACCACTTCGCTGATTCCAGCAGCTTCCTGTTCATCCTCCAACGCCTGCACATCCTCCCTCACATCCCACCACTTTTGCTCCGCACGATCGAAAGCTTTCTTCCGAATCTCCTTCACTGACCGATCGTCAGGGTTACGCTCGTACTTTCTCGCCTCCAGAATCACTTCTTGCCATTCATTGTTGGTTCGAGTGAAGAAGTCGCGCAACGTCTCGAACGGACGTGGCATAGGAAGTTTATCGTCCGGCGAAGCGATGGTTTCTTGCTCCGTCTCCTCGGCCTCTGCAGCTGCCGCCGCATGTGCCGCCGCCGCGTGCTCATCGGCAATTGAGGTCGCTGGCGTGCTCGGCCCCGTACCCATCTCTGAGTCTGAGTCTGACTCGTCTGACCCTTCTTCGTCATCCTCGTCGCTGTCTTCGTCTTCGCTTCCTTGCCAGTCTTCAAGCTCGCGCTTGAAGACCTCCTTGACGCCGTCTAGCTTTCCGAGATCGATGGAGAACATCTCATCAAAGGTGTATTCGCGGTCGCCCTTTTCGAAAGTGCCGCCGAAGAGGTACAATGTGTCTTCCTGGACAGCCAGCGTGGTGTTGAACCTCGGGTGAGGCATTTCCCACATCACCGGCTTTTCGATCTTTGTCTCCTCTTCTTCATCATCTCCGGCTGTAACTGGTGCCTCTGTCATCTCCGTATCATCCAAGGAGCCCTTGTTCTCGATCAGAGCCAGGTTTCGCAGAAGCTCCTCTTCATCGGCTTTGCCTCTCCCTCGTCTCCGATCTGCTGCAGGAACGGCTTTTTTGCCTGACGTTCTTGGTCTTCGCAAACTCAACTGGAAGAAGCGATTGCGATCCACATTATAAGCATAAAGCAAATTGAAGAATTCGCTGTCGATCCCTTCTTCGGATTCCTCAACGTCATGCACGCCGCCGAAAGCGATACCACGACCCTTATGGTGGGCCATGGTCGCACCAGCACGTGGTGGATTAGGAGAGTTGACTGGCTTCTTTCTGCGCTCCCATCTCACAGTCGGCGGCGTGTTGACCGGAGCGTCGGCCGCTGGAGGAGTCACTCTCAGGTACCATGTATCTTGGTGGATCATGGGCTTCATGGTTACGCGCGAGCCGGACTTTCCAGCTTTGGTAGACTTGACCGCCGTCGTAGCCTTGACACGAGAATAGCCTCCGTAGATGACGGCTCCTGTTTCATGCGGCAGCAGTGAAAAGGACGACCTGGCGTCCGGCTTTTGTGCCTGCGCCGGGAGGATTATCGCATGCCACACATAACGCTGTGTATCGTACAGCCAGACGTCCTGCAGATACTTTGTTTGCTGACTTGTGTCTTGAAAGCCTCCAAATAAGATTATGTAGTTTTTGAAGTATGTCATGCGATGACCACTTCGAGCTGGTGGTCCTCCTTTGCCTTCCAGCTTCGTCCACTCCCTCGTGCTCGGTTCCAGTCTCCAGAAGTCGTTGTAGTGGTAGAAGGTGCCTTGCTTCGGACTCGAAAACTCGCCGCCGAACATGTAGATGCCGCCAGAGTTGCCTCCCATGCACATGGCATGTCCACTTCTTGGCAAGGGCGTGTTGGGGCTGGTCACTTTTCGCCAAGTATCTGTGTGAGTTCTATATATATAGAGGTCTGCGAAAAAGATGGCAAGAGCTCCATTGAAGTACTCTCCTCCGAAGAGGAAAAGCTCGTTGCTGTTTGCCGGAGATGCTACCAATGTGGCGGACGAACGAGGCGATGGCGGATCTGTTGGGGTTTCGGTGACTTTGGTGAATGCTTCTTGCTGCTTTTGATACGCCAGCAGGATCGCATCGAGGTCGGCATCCTCGGCGTCGCTATCATCGTCCTAGCTTGCTGTTAGATAGAGTCCACGATTCGTATGATCGGATCCTTGCCTTCTTCTTGGATTGCAATTTCTTGTCTGACTTGACTGATTTCTTCGCCTGTTTGGCTGCTTTCGCGGCCTTCTTCGCGGGATCTTTCTTCTTTTTATCTTTCGCCATTTCTGCTGCTCTTGCGTCAACTCCCGAGCGTGGCTGAACTAAGCAACGTGTGGTTGTTTCATCGAAGTTCGGCGGAGGTTTCATTCACTTCCATCCATGCGCGGCTCGGCCGGGTCGGCCCTCGAAGCTCCAGCTCCTGCGTCTTGCTGACTGATAAGTCCACGACTTGCATTCCCAAACCTTCGAACAACATGCTCATACTCCGAAAAATGTCCACTGTCGCTCCGGCTCGAATCATCAGTCAGAAGTCGTATCAAGGTATGCCGCACTGCCTCGTGCACGGTTGCCCGATCTGTTCACATTGACTTACCCGATGTCTCGTCAGTGGCTGGGAAGCTCAAGGTCACGGAGCATTTCTTCGACGTTCCCAAGGACTACTCGAAACCCGATGGAGGCACAATCCGCGTCTTTGCCCGAAGTGTTCGCAAGCATGAGACGCCAATAGTACCTGTCGTCGGCTCCGACAAAGAGAGCAAAGATCAGCTGCCATGGATGTGCTATCTCAACGGCGGGCCCGGACTTGAATGCCGTCCTCCTCAATCTTTCGGCGCTACGCATCGCGTTCTGGACGCTGGGTACCAGCTACTGTTCCTTGATCAACGAGGGACCGGGTGAGCAGAATCGAGCAAGTCTGACCACTTGGAACTGATTGAGAGACCAGTCTATCCACCCCAGTCACGGCCTCAACACTGCAGATGCGAGGTGACAACGATGTTCAGCACCAGTACCTGAAACTCTACCGCGCCGATAGCATCGTCAAGGATTGCGAAGCGATTCGGCAAGCACTGACAGCCGACTATCCCAAGGGGAAGAAGAAATGGTCTACTATGGGTCAATCATTTGGCGGCTTCTGCACCATCACTTACCTATCCTTCCACCCGGAGGGCTTGCGAGAATGTTTCATGTTTGGCGGACTGCAGCCGCTGGTGAAGTCTCCTGATGACGTGTACCGAAGCCTTTTCGTCAAAATCAAGGAGCGCAACGAGGCTTACTATGCGAAGTATCCGGATGACGAGGACAGAGTTCGAACGATCATGACCTTCCTTGCACGATTCGGTGACGGCAAAATCAAGCTACCATCTGAGGGCATTTTGACCAGGCGACGGTTCCGGCAGCTCGGTCTATCACTTGGCATGCATGGTGGGCTTGATATGATTCACGATGTTGTGCTGCGAGCTAGCTATGACATTGAGGTCTGTGTGGAGCCTTCGATGACTCTGTTTGTTCATTCGATCTATCATCTGACTAGTATCAGGCGTTTGGACATATCACAAGAGGCTCCTTGTCAGCAATCGACGGCATGTCGCCATTCGACGACCACCTCATCTACGCCATCCTCCACGAGCCAATCTACTGCGAAGGCCAAGCACCCAACTGGTCAGCACACCGCATCCAATCCGAGTTTGCAGAGTTCAATATCGATCGTACAGACGGTCCGATCTACTTCACCGGTGAGACAATCTATCCTTGGATGTTCGAAGACTACGCCGAGCTTCGCAAAGTCCAGGATGTCGCGAATCGCGTCGCCGCCGATTCGAGTTGGGGTCCTCTTTTCGACGAGAAGCAGTTGGCGAAGAACGAAGTTCCGGTATACGCGGCCAGCTACATCGAGGATATGTATGTGCACACGGACTTTGCGATGGAGACGGCGAAGAAGATCAAGGGCTGCAAGGTGTTCACGACCAATGTCATGTTCCATGATGCTCTCCGGTCTCGCATGGATGAGGTCGTCAGACAGGCGTTTGCGTTGCGGGACGATGTGAATGATTAAGGGCCGTCTTGCGAGGACCGTGGGCTCGGTTTGCTCGAAAGCCTTCCACAGAGTCGTTGGGAAGCAGGTCTCCCGCATGTAGACGTTGATTTCTTCTCACGCACAGGTGGCATGGCACGGTACCTTCCACGATCCTTCCAAAATCCCTCCATCTACTGTCACCTTTGAAGCAGAACCTCTTCCTGTACTGCAATCCGATATATGGCTCGGACGATTGGCTCCACGTGCTCAGTCTTGATTGGCATCCTATGCTCACCATCCCACTCGATCACAGTACTTGTGTCAGCATCGTGGTACTTCTCCAGCATTTCTCGATGTAGATGTAGGCCCGGATCCTTCAAGCCATGTACATGTATGGTCGGTATTTTGAGCACATGCGGACTCACACCTTCCCACTTAAAGCCCTCACTCATGCCTCCGGGATTCACCAGCGCCGAAGACCTGCTGTGCTGGCACAACGATACCAACGGCAGTCGTCCATTGCAGATGACGCCGAATTTGTAGTCCGTATCCGCAGCTCCCTCTTTCTCCAACCGAATCTGCTGGTCATACAGCAGACTCGAAGCCACCTTTGCGCCTTGGCTGAATCCCAAGATTCCCACCCACGGTCCATCGCCCGGATCGTTCTGCTTGCAGGTATCAATCGCGTACATGAGCTCTTCGGTCGCGACTTCGTCGTCCAGCTCTTGGTGGGTCGGTAGCCAGCGCAGCCATCTGCGGAAGGGCCCAAAGTCTGTGTAGGTCGGTGCAATGCCTGGTCCGGCGTCGCAGAAGTGTGGTCCGTCGGCGAAGACGAGGCGGAAGTCGGGGAGGCGGTGTACGAAGGCTCGGGCTTGCATGCGGAAGACCTCGCCGGTTACGCCGCCGCCGTGGAGACAGAGGATTCGAGGTTTATGGAGGTCGTAGTCTTCGCTTGAGGATTGCGGTCGGTAGGAAGTCATGTTTACTGTCTGCTGGGGATGATCGAAGAATGGTGAAGGCCGTGGGACGATCAGAGGTGTCGGACTAGCTGCGCAGTGGAACGCTGTGATGTTCGTTGTTCGGAGCATGAGGAGGATACAGAAAAGTTGCAATAGGGACAAGGACGTCATGGAGGAACATGTTCCCTGCTGTGGTTCTACTCACCGATCGGCGGCCCAATGCATTCGCAGCGTCCTTCGGCCTATTTCTGGCGCCGGCGAGTTGTTGCTGCCATGCTTATCTGCACGCTGATATTGGGCACTCAAGGAAATTGTGACGACTGAACTTCGCGGAAGATGGAAGATGGAGTCGGTTCGACGTTGACAAGTTCGCCATGGCTGGTGTAGATTTGTTCGGTAGTTCTATAGACACGGGCCAGCAGCTAGCGCGTGCAGCACGCGACTCTATTTGTCTTTCAAGCTCTGTCTGCGAGAGAAGCCAGGAGGCTGATATGCCATCATGTACATCCTCTGCTATACCGCTGGTCCCTGCATCACTCCAACGCCTCGAAGACCGTCTTCTCGATATCGGCAATCGTCTCAGCTGGCGTTGTCAACGCTGACATCAGATACAGCACATTGCCGAGCACTCTCGAATGTATGACTGCATCGTCACCGCCCTTGCCTGTCAGAAGCTGATCCCGCAGACCCGTTGCCGCTGTCGAAGCATACCCCGACCCAGCCGGATCTTTCATGGTGATCGCAAGCACAGATCCTATCGCGAAGACGTTGTCGACCTGGTCCATATGCGAAATGGCCGTTACGAAAGACGTTGACCACATACTCCATGCATGCTCACTGCTCGCAGTGGCTGTTGGCGGAGTCCAGTCGTCCTTGTAACCCTTCCATGAGCCACTGCGGTCTAGGTCCATCAGTGTCTTCAAGCTTTCGTTCGCAACGGCGCATCCCATTGGGTGCGCTGTGTAGCTATGGCCGTGCAGCAGAGCGTCTGTCTTGTCGTTGCTCAAAAAGGCCTCGAATATGGACTCGCTAGCGGTCGTTGTGCAGAGCGGGAGAAGACCACCGGTAAGCAACTTGGCATTGACGACGATATCCGGATGTACGCCGAGGAAGCTGCCCGAGCTGAACCGTCCGAGGCGATACAGGCCAGTGAAGACCTCGTCGAAAATTACTGGCAAGCCCTTCCAGTCAAGGTCTCTTCCGGTCTTGTGATTATTCGCCAGACCCGACAAGCCTCGATCCGGTCCTACGCTCAGTCCGTGCTGCGGGTCCTCGTAGAGCTCTCGCGCTACTTCGACAAGGCACTTCTGGTACAGTGGATCTGCAAACATCATGCCGCCAGCTCCGAGAATTATGGGCTCGATGATCAGAGCTCCGAGGCTAAGTTCTTCATCGGAAACCCTGTCACGAATGATATCGAGCATGTATTCCTTGTATTGTTTGCATTCAGCCTCTCGATTGCTGAAATCAAACACGTCGTTCAACGAGTCGAATCGACGGGTCTTAAAGCTCGAGTCAAATGGTTCAACGATCCACTGGCCTTTGCGCATCTTTACTGTTGGGAAGTCAAGCCAGAGTCCGCGGCCTCTGTACCACTCCACCTTCTCGTTGAAGATGCTCGGCTCCGAGCAGTCCATGGTGCCTATGGTATCACCGTGATAACTATTTTTCAGTCCGAGAATGGAGACCTGCACTTTGCGTGGCTCGGGCGGCTTGTGTCGGACCATCATTGCTCGCAGCGCCATCTTCACGGCCACCTCCATTCCAGTGCTGCCGTTGTCGGAATAGAAGACCTTGCTCAGACGCGGATTGCCAGACTCCTTCACAACCGTCTTCGCTAGCTCTAGCGCGGGCTCGTGGACTGCACCGCCAAACATGACGTGCCCATACCTTCCGGCAGCCTTAGCGGCTGTGAGTGCAAGTTTTGGATTGCCATGTCCGAGACCTTGAGTCCACCAGGATGCTGATCCATCAAAGGCGGGCTTCAACAGCGACTGCTCTGATGTGGAGGAATCATCCTTGCCGGAGTCCGATTTTGTCGTATAGCTTTGGAAATGGTCGCCGTATGCCGAGTCCCAGGCTGTGATCGTGTCCTTGGACCTTTCCGTGTGCTGGAGGAAGGGGTGCCAGATCACTTTGTCAGCTTCTGCTGGCATTGACCGCAGATAGTCAATACGCCTGTCGTGCGCTTCGATGAAGTCCCTGGTGAAGTCTACTACGTCGACATTCCCGCTCGACTTGTCGTAATACTGCTGCATCGCTTTGAGATCCTCTTCCACGCTGGCGTGTCGCTCCGGTGGCGGCGGTATGGAGAACGAAGCAACGCCGCGCTCTTTGAAGTAGTCCTCGAGATACGTGTGATTCTCGTAGCCGTTTCCAGAAAATAGCGCCACGGTGCTCACATCGTAGCCTCTGATGTGTAACGATTCCCATGCTGAGATCGTGGTCCCTATGCCTCCGAGGTTGTGGTCTCCGATGAGGATGGTGGGCAACCTCAGCGGTCGGTAAAGGTCTGCTTGTGAGCTTCCCGACGGTGCTGGCGACAATACGCCGCCTGCTGTCTCCACGATCGCGACTCGGTCTGTGCCATCCGCGTAGCCACTGAGCTCATCGTAGACTGCTTCGAGGACAGCTGCATCGCTGATAGGTCTGCCGGCTGACCGGACGGCCAGGTGAGGGCTCACTGGATCATCGAATTGAAAGAGACATCTCGAGCTGACTTGTGGGCCGAGTCGTGTAATGTGGCTGCCGTTGGGTCAGTCTCGAGATTCTGATCGTGAGGGAGATGTGTGCTTAGGGTTAGGGTTTGGGTAGCAAGATCGTGGCCACGAACATGGCCATTGCGTCCTTCACAGTGGAGGGTGGAAGCCAATGCTCTTCCTGGTGAGCGAGAGTCCCTAGAGGATGACTTACTGATCATCGGCCTCGTCCAATGGCCCAGTGGACACGGGCTTGAGGTAGTTGACATTCTGGAGCCGGTTTTTGAAGGCATGAATCAAGACCGACGAGAATATCGTCTTGCCGACACCAGTACTCGCGCCGTATACCTGCAAGATTCGCAACTTCGGCCAGAGAACAGACCCAACATGCCGCATACTGACACCAACACGCCTCGCAAGAACGAAACAAGTACAGTAATCAATAATATGTAGCCGTAAGATGACCTGGTCGTCAAGCTTGCCCCCAGAAAGAAGCTCTTCTCGGTCCAAGCCGGTCTAGACGGAGCTTAAACCTCATCCACCGTACGATATATCTCAATGCTCGATTAACTCGAGTCGTACCGGTAGGGTCAGAGTCTTCACTCATTGAATATCAGAGAAGCCAACTTGTCAAGTGAGACACCTGCAATAACATCGCTGACCACCTGACGATGCCAAAGCCGAACGCCTCCTACCTCGACAATGCCCTCTCAACAGCTCTGGCCAAGCGAAAGCAACAATCCACGATTCGACGATTGACCACAAACCCTGCGAGCTCCATTGACTTCTCATCCAACGACTTTCTCTCTCTCGCAACATCACAAGAACTCCGAGCGGCATTCCTAAAAGAATTACAATCAGACCCGGCCCTCGCCAACAATCTCGGAAGTGGCGGTTCACGACTTCTGGACGGGAACTCAACGTACGCGGAACGACTAGAGAACGACATTGCGGAGTTTCACGGCGCGGAAGCAGGACTGCTATGCAATTCGGGATACGATGCGAATGCTGGACTATTCTCATGTCTGCCTCAGCCGGGAGATGTGGTGGTTTACGATGAGTTCATTCATGCGAGTGTTCACGATGGCATGAGGATGTCAAGGGCGAGGAAGCTGGTGCAATTCACGCACAACCAGCCAGCGGCGTTGCGGAGGGTATTGGAGGATTGTGTGGGCGAAGACGAAGCTATTCGAGAGGGTCGACGGAATGTCTTCATCTCAGTCGAGGCGGTGTACAGCATGGATGGGGATGTGGCCCCCCTCAAGGATTTCGTGGCGGTGATCAAGGCAGGATTACCGAGGGGTAACGGGCATCTGATCGTTGACGAAGCTCATTCGAACGGCATCTTCGGTCCAAAAGGAAGAGGGCTGGTGAGCGAGCTGGGACTGGAAAAAGAAGTGACGGTACGATTGCACACATTCGGCAAAGCGCTGGCATGCAACGGGGGCATCTTGCTCTGCAGTCCGCTGATTCGGCAGTACCTCGTCAATTACGCCAGGCCGATGATCTACACGACCTTCATGTCATATCCAGCGCTGGCGGCCATTCGAGCGTCGTACTTATTTCTGATGCATGGAAAGACGATGGCTTTGGCCAGAAACCTTCAGATGTTGATCCGAGCACTGCATGTGAGACTGCTGGATTTGCAAGAGTGTCTGCACCTATCGGTCAATGCGGAGCATCTCCTGCAGTGTCCGCAGCGGTGTCCGGACACACCAATATTCTCGATCCTGTCATCGGAGCCGAAGGTGCTTGCTGCGCATTGCCAGAGGAGTGGATTCGTGGTTCGAGGGATCCTTCCCCCCACGGTACCGGAGGGAACAGAGAGAATCCGAATATGCTTGCACGCCGGCAACAGTGTCGAACAGATAGACGCGCTGGTTGCAACAATCCGGCAATGGGTTGCGAAGCGGGTGAGGGAGCTTGACTACGGCAAAGACTTGAGGCCTCGGCTGTAGATTAGACTTGAGAAACGAAGACCGCTCTCAAAAGGCTCAATCCATTCGTCATATTGGTATAGCATTCGTGCCTCTTTGCGAGGCCGGCTGTCCCGTATGTACATCATAACGCCAATTCCAAAACCCCGACTCCCTACAAGTGCATTGGCGGTGGTGCTGCAACTGGGGTCAGTACAATACCAGGTATACGATGCGCTCGGTCTCAACCCACGATCCAGATTCGGGCAAGGCAGATTGCGCTCGTACTTGCTGCCACCGGGAGCCGTAGGTGGTCTGTACGGGTCGGGGTGCTTCCACTTCTCAAGCAGCTCTTCCGTCTGCTCCACTAGCATCTGTGTCCCATTGTCAGCGCCTGCTGCGTGCCTCCTCCATGTTTGTCCATTCTTCGCACCTTTTGTTGTCTCGGTTGGTTCACGCTTCTGTTCGCTTCGAAGAGGCTGCGGATGTACATGGCCTGTCCGCGCCAGACATATCGGTGGACGGCCCAGTCGAGGGAGAGCTTAAGGGCGCGGCGGTAGAGGTGACTGTGCGCAATGTGTGTCAGTACGCGAGGGCGCAGAGGGATGGTCAGAGGTAATGCTCACAGGACATGCGTATTGAGCGCCATATTGCCGTGTTGTCCAGCACCGAATAAGCGAAGTCGGTGGTGCTGCTGCTCGTCTGGCGCTGTGCTGTTGCGGAGGAGGTCAATTCAGTCGCCGGGCCGGGAAAGCCCGGAGCTATTGAGCGCCCTGACGAAGTTCGTCCTTGTGAAGATCGCAAACAACCGGAACTTGAGCTGAACACCTGTGAAGTACCCACCACAGCTTGGAAAACCAAGTGCGACGAGCTCGCTCACCTCATCACCTTCTCCATCTCGACTCTCATCACCCCCGAGAGCTTCTCAAGGCAACCCAACGCCTGTTCCTCATCATGTCGAGCGCTCAGTGCCTTCGCCGGCTGGCAATCCGTCCCGTCCTTCGCGCTGCATCTTGCACTGCCCCACGAGCTTCCGCTGGCATTCGTACTCTCTCTACTGGCATCTCCTACTCGAAAGCTCTTCCCGCGCTCTCAAAATCGTCGTATGCGACTCTAAGCCGTAGTGTCGGGAGCTTCAAGCTAACAAACAAACAGAAAGTCTTTCCATCCGCTCCTAGCTCGCCATTTTAGCTTGACAAGTCGATACCATGGTATGTTCGGGATAAAAACGGAGAGCGATGCGATTGGGAACTTCGAGCTAATATGTTCCCAGAGGAGCAGATCGTCAAAGTCCCAACCATGGCCGAATCGATATCCGAGGGTACCTTGAAGCAATTCTCAAAACAGGTTGGCGACTACGTTGAGCTGGACGAGGAGATTGCTACCATTGAGACCGACAAGATCGATGTTGCTGTCAACGCACCCGCCGCCGGTACCATCAAGGAGTTCCTTGCAAACGAGGAGGACACTGTAACTGTTGGACAAGACTTGGTGAAGCTCGAGCTGGGTGGAGAGCCAGGACAAAAGGCAGAGAAGGCGTCGAGCGAGCCAAAAGAGGCAGCATCATCAGACCAAAAGACATCCTCCCAGTCAGAAGGCGAGACCGAAAAGTCGCAGTCCGAGCCCAAGGAGGAGTCAAAGCCTGCGCCGAAGCAAGAATCAAAGCCTGCGCCGAAGCAGGAGTCAAAGCCAGCACCACCAAAGCAGGAGTCGAAGCCAAAGAAGGAGGAGTCAAAACCCAAAGAGACCGAGTCCAAGACCGAATCGCCATACGGCAACCGCGAGGAGCGCCGAATCAAGATGAACCGAATGCGCCTACGAATCGCCGAACGCCTCAAGCAATCGCAGAACACCGCCGCGTCGCTCACGACCTTCAACGAGGTCGACATGTCCGCTCTCATGGCTCTTCGCAAGAAGTACAAGGATGAGGTCCTCAAGAAGACCGGCGTCAAATTCGGTTTCATGAGCGCTTTCTCCCGCGCGGCTGTTCTTGCCATGAAGGAGGTTCCTACGGTCAATGCCAGCATCGAGGGTCCAGGTGGTGGTGATACCATCGTTTACAAGGACTACGTCGACATCAGCGTCGCCGTCGCTACGGAGAAGGGCCTCGTCACCCCGGTCGTGCGCAACGCCGAAAGCATGGACATGATCGGAATTGAGAGGTCGATCGCCGAGCTCGGCAAGAAGGTGAGTCGTATCGAAATTGGAACGTTCGAAACACATTGCTGATGATTCTCAACAGGCCCGCGACAACAAACTCACCATCGAAGACATGGCCGGCGGCACCTTTACCATCTCTAACGGCGGCGTGTTCGGCTCCCTCATGGGCACACCCATCATCAACCTGCCTCAAACCGCCGTGCTGGGCCTCCACGCCATCAACGAGAAGCCCGTGGCCATTGACGGCAAAGTCGAGATTCGTCCGATGATGTACCTCGCTTTGACCTACGATCACAGATTATTGGACGGACGGGAGGCGGTGACGTTTTTGGTGAAGATCAAGGAGTATATTGAGGATCCGAGTCGGATGCTGTTGTTCTAGAGGGAGAAAGGCAGGTGTGTGTTGCAGGCCGAAGGAAGGCGTGGGAGAGGAGTAGGTGAGCTGGCCGAAGGCTCAGACTGCGGAGTGTACGCTGCAGTCAGTGCAGTGTGGTGATTTGCTTGAGTACGACTCGCGTGTATAAAGTTGCATACTTCACCTAGCAGTCAATATCTGTCTAGATGACCATTGAATCGGTCCTCCGTGTATCGTCGTGCTGTGTTCCGTGCTATGTATCGTTCCATACATCCATAATGTATTATGCCATATCAGCTTCCACGTAATTGTGCTTGAGCTCCGAGCGAAGAAGCCTTTCCTTTTGCCCAATGTCCTACCAGACACGCAGCTCCAATGCTAGAATCTCAATGACTGCAAGTTCCGCACCTGAAAGTAACATCTGAAAGTGAAGGGAATGAGTTCTTCGCTGGCTCCAGTCTCGACCATGAACGGCTTCTGGGCATTTGCCAAACTCGGACGCTGACCCAGTGGGCGCTTTGACCACCGCGTCTGGCAAAACAAACCTCACCTGTACGCGTCTTCAAAGAGCACATCAGTGGAAGTTCTGCTCCGAGACCAGTCGACAGAGACAGTGAAGTTGTGAAAGTGATTTCTGATCAGAACTGCTCGATTTCAAGCCTTGGTATCATCATAAAGCCTGTCTCGCCTCTCCTCCCCAGTAGTACCCCATCGCCGCTGTAATGTACAGCCTTCTGGAGATTTACAGAAGTTCATGCAACGTAGTAGTAAAAAAAGCAATTGAAAAATCCACGAACACACTCCATAACCGTGGACTCGTGCTCGCCTTTGATGCGATGATGTCCATTATCATCGCGAAACAACCCCATGTGCGCCAGTACCCATTGTGTGTGTCGATTCGTCTTTAGTGAACTGAGATGAGAGCATCTACAGCTCCTGAGATGGGCCCTTGCCGCCCTTGGTGCCGGTGGTCTTCTTTGGCAGAAGGTCTGGGAGGTGCTGTTAGTGAATGTAGAAGAGATGCGAGAATGCGATGATGCTTACTCTGGTGAATGTTGGGGAGAACACCGCCCTGGGCGATGGTGACGTGTCCCAGAAGCTTGTTCAACTCCTCATCGTTGCGGATGGCGAGCTGAAGATGACGGGGGATGATACGGGTCTTCTTGTTGTCACGAGCGGCGTTGCCAGCCAACTCGAGGATCTCAGCTGCCAGGTACTCGAGAACGGCGGCGAGGTAGACGGGAGCACCTGATGGAGTGGATCAGCAAATGTTGCATGTGATTTGAATCGAAAGATGAAACTCACCAGCACCGACGCGCTGGGCGTAGTTGCCCTTGCGGAGGAGACGGTGGACACGACCAACGGGGAATGCGAGACCGGCCTTGGATGAGCGACTATGAATGATGTCAGTTTGGGGTTCAAGAGATGAAAACGCGTTGATCCAAGATGAAAAAGCGCGTCAAGCGAGGTGGAAAGTGATGAGGTCGAAGACGCGAGTCCAAAAACAACAAACAGGGGGAGAACTCACGATTGCGCAGTCGATTTGGCACCGCTGGCCTTGCCTCCGGATTTGCCTCCAGTCATTTTGATGGATTTGTGTGGTGGGGTTGGTTTTGAAAGGCGTGGTTTTGAGTGTGTTTGGTGAGTGGATGTGGATGTCGTGGATAGATGGCGGTGGTGTTGTTGATGGATGAAGAGAGAAAGAAAGCGACGGTGCAATGGTGGAGGGCGACGCTGGGTTTAAGTAGTGCCCGGCTGTCGCTGCTGCTCACAATCAAGGTGCAAGACGGGCTTTGTGGGCGGGTGACGCACGGGCCAATCACACAACTTCGCAGCGCAGCAGTCGTCGCGTTGATTTCCTGGCTTTGCGGACGCCGCCCCACCTCTACTTAAAGCCGCACTTCCCTCTCAACTTCATCGTCGTTCCTCTTCCTTTCCCACACACGACAACAACCAGCCATCCATCGACATTCATCACCAACACATCACAAACTCATCCACCACTCTCAAAACAACACCCAAATCTTCCAAAATGGCACCAAAGGCTCAAAAGGTGCGGTTTCTCAGCTGTTTTCTTCACATCTGATCGCAAACTGACGCGTTTTCTTCGTCGCAGACCCCCACCACCGCCGGCAAGGCACCAGCTGGCAAAGCTCCTGCGGAGAAGAAGGAGGCAGGCAAGAAGACCGCCGCCGCCACTGGCGACAAGAAGAAGCGCACCAAGACCCGCAAGGAGACCTACAGCTCGTACATTTACAAGGGTGAGTCCCGCTTCATCAACGCGCTTCAATCCACTTTGAAGTCGCAACTTCATCCATCATGACTCATTGGCTGACGCGTTTTCCCCTCCAGTCCTCAAGCAGGTCCACCCCGACACTGGTATCTCCAACCGTGCCATGTCCATCCTGAACTCCTTCGTCAACGACATCTTCGAGCGCGTCGCAACCGAGGCGTCGAAGCTTGCCGCATACAACAAGAAGTCCACCATCTCCTCGCGCGAAATCCAGACCTCCGTCCGACTCATCCTCCCCGGTGAGCTGGCCAAGCACGCCGTCTCTGAGGGCACCAAGGCCGTCACCAAGTACTCTTCCTCCACCAAATAGAGGGTTGCTTGCTGGACATGAAGGATGAAAGGTGGCGTTTGTTTACTGGGTGCTTGGATGCGCTCTTCTGTGAAATCGGGCTCAACATGAAGGTGGCCGGGCGTTTTCGATAATGCGATCATGGGATGGGTTTGCTTTTTTTTTTCTCGAGTTATTTCCACAACAACATTGCTGCGCTCACAATACCACCGCCGCTGCAGGAGGCGGCGCGCGCAGTGAGCTTCACACGAGGGCTGTACAGTAGTAGCAGCAGAGCAGTGGATCGATGGGGAGAAGACTATCTGCAGGTCGACGGATCGCCTGAGATGAATGCATGATTACAAAACTACTTCAACTCCATCGTCTCTTGTCTTTCAATTTGACTTGTCTACTTGACTTTCAATTCGACTTTGGCTTTACACCTTTCCTGACTTGCAGGAACAGCCGCGAATCGACTGAATATGGCATTTCGGCGACTTGAGGGCTTTGGAGAGTTGGGGAGGTGTCGTCTGGTTTGTTTTGCTGTCTTCAGACGCGCCTGAACACGCTAGCGGAGGCAGGTCCGCTCGGATTCGTATTCGAACAGGAAGGAGCAAACGACTGGGACAATAGCCGCGAAAGAATTGAAGAGAGCGTCCGAGAGAGGAGACACGCATCAACGAAAAATTGGACTGATCGTGGATGTGCTGGAGTGGACGTGGCAAGATGCGCAGACGGAGCCATAGACGGACCCAGCTTTGCTCACGACGAAGCGATCCAGCATCTCACGGGCGAGGAAGACGACGACTTCGCACGATCAAGATGCTCATTCAGTCGTTCACTCATTAAAGCAAAGCATCTACAACTCATATCATGCAACGCGTCATTCGCGCCTCCATCCCATTGTCCCCGCTTGCGATGAACAATGCATCAACAACATCGGTGCTGTGCTCCCACTTTCTCCTCCACTGACCTATGACAATTCATTACTTGTTTCAATAATTCGGCGTCCTCGTGTCCTTCCCTCCGAGGTACACATGATGCTGCACCGGCGTGAGAGACCCGGAATCCTCTTGCCCATTCGCTCCATACACCTCGTTATGCGTACCAGCGTGATGGGGACCGGACTGCAGACTTTCCGGGACGACGGGAGTCGTCTGACCTGTCGGACCTGTTTGACCTGCTGGATCAGCATGCACCTGGCGCTGAGAACTTCTCCAGGAGTGGAAGCCTCCCATCTCCTTCTCGCCTCTCTGCAAGGCGGCGAGGTTCTTCTCGTTGACGGCCACTTGTTTCTGGGTATTTTTGCGTGGGAAGCGAGTGTCGATTTCGTTGTTGAGGGTTCCGCGGAGGGTTTCGCCGACGCCCTGGAATTATTGTCAGCGGGGCTTCATCACAAATGACAGACCTGGGGGTGAGATGTACGTACATGTAAGCCTTTGGCAGCCATCTTCAAGTTTTGCAGCGTGCCCGCTTGATGAACCGCACCTTGTTGTGGAGGCTGGGTTTGCGCGTAGCCGTGGTGAGCGGGGCCTGGGAAAGAGGGTGGAGGGCCGGTGACTGTAGCGGATGTCATGGGGCCGACTGGGCGGCGGGGGATAGTGGGTGCTGTATGGTTCGATGCCGGTGGTGCCGGTGGTGGGAATGCCGGCGCTGTGTGAGTTGCGGCCGATGGGGGTGGGGAGGCCGAATGGTAGGCTGGAATCGCGGACGGAGATATTGAGGATGCGTGATGCGGAGCTGGAGGTGTAGCGAAGCTTGGCGCGGTGTGGGACTGATCAGGACGTATTGAGGTTGGCGCGGCAGACGATGCAGTTTGGTTGTGCTGCTCGGACGTTGGTGCCGTGTGGTGCTGAGCCAGTGGTGGAGAGGTGTGGGCGCTCTGGTTTGGGACGGGACGTGTATCCATGGCCTCGTTGAAGGTCCCAGCTCGCGACCACTGGTTCACCGGCGTGATAGGACTGATCGGTGCACGCTCTCTGTCTTCGGAATGCCTTTCTGCCCGCTCACGCTCATGTTCGTGGTATCGATCATATTCGCTCGGTGTTTCTTCTGGAATTGTCTCGCGGGAGCGATCGATATCATAAGAACGGCGGTTTGGGTTGCGATAAGGGACGAATGGTGCACTGGGCGGCTCGTTGTGGTTGAAGTTGTTGGTGCTGGTTTGAGCGAGATTCGAGGTTGAAGATGTGTTCGAGGAGGATGGTCGCTGCGATGCCAGTGGATCTGGGCGCAGGAGTACGGAGTCGGCCGGCATCTCGGAGACAGTGCTGTTGTTGTTCTGTTGGAATATGGGCTCAATGACAGAGGACGTGTTCACAGCGCCGTTGCTGTTGTTCCGTTGGGCTACAGTCTGGGCCACGGCAGATGAAGGCGTACTAGCGACCTCGGTCTTGTGCTCTTTCTTACCGCCAGACTTCGTCGTCGTCGTTGTAGTCGTCGTCGTCGTTGTCGTGACCGTGGAAAGAATCTCGCCGGTCTGGTCATCAACCACATCGCCAGTTGCTCGATTAAGCGCCAATCCTCTATCCTCGGACACGCCCTCTATTTGGCCCTCATTCCGCACCGGCACGAAATTCTGCGGGGAATCATTCTGACTGTGGGTGCTGCTGCCGGCGTACGCTGAGTCGAATCCGGGCGTCATGGCCGTGGAATTCGAGTTCATGCCGTGCAGGGCTGTGAGTTGTGAGTTCTCCCCACCGTCGTGGCCGATGTTGTACATGGGTTTCAGGGTGACGATTGGTGGTGTCAGTGCTCCATTTCTTGCTCCTTCGGTGCTGGCTGGGTGTTCTCCTGCTCCTGCGTTGCCGGTTGGGTATAGCAATGTTCCTCTGTATGGCGTGCTGGTGGACTGTTGCTGTATCGGCTGACCGTCTTTGTCTTTCTTGTTCTTGCTGAAGAGGGTAGACAGTCTACGCTTCTGCTTCTCTTTCTCTTCTTTCTGCGCCATCGTTTCGGTTGGTTCAGGTGTGACTGGTCGGTCTTTCCGCAGTTTCATGGTACAACCCTAGTAAAGCCTAGGTGGAAGGCGGAGCGAAGGTAAATGAACAAGTGAGGAGAGTGGCAGTGAGAGCAGGGAACGGATGATGCAGTGGAGCAGACGAGTGGCGAGTGAGCTGCAATTCGTTGTGTACGAACAGAGAAAACCTGGTATACCTACCGGATCTCCTAAGTGCCTCTCTGCGGTGGGCGGACTCAAAGTTGGCTACGGAGCTGTGTTGGTGATGTCACGGCGCGGCTCGCTCGCTCTTGTGCTGGAGGGGCAATTCATGCGCCACGATATCATCTTTGCCCTGCATGCATTCGATATGAAGAAGGCGAATGAGATATGCGTTCGTGGTATGCGGAGGCATATCAGGTGTGGCTGTGATGTTGATGTACAGGAGATGATGGCCAGGCGGCCGATGTGACGTTGTTCTAAGGCATGTCTCGAAGCATGGGTGCCACGCGGTTCGGCTTCCGTGTGGTGGTTCGTCCTTCGTGCTTGTTGGCACGGTGCGAATGTCGAGCAGTGTGAATGCATCGTAGGCCTTGCATGAAGTTGCTACGTCTTCTATGGCGAATGATTACATGACGTCTGGTTACGTCGGAGTGGTAAAGTGTTGACTGACATGATCTTTCTGTTGTCATCATGGAATCCCCTTCAAAAAAGAGACAAAAAGGTGATATTGAACGACATGGGCGACGACGATGAGGGATGATTCCATCATAGACATTTTCGTGATCTCTGTATAGTACTGATCACCTCCATCCTCACAGTCATCGAGTAGACCTCGCCGCCACGAAGTCGATATTAACCCAAACCCTAACCCTAACGTCGATTCATACCACCACCGCAGTGGCTCTGGTCTATACAGCCTTGTCCATCCCACCAACGCCAGAAACCACCCAGGAATCGCCCAGCCTAACCAAGACCGGCAGTACCCAGGCGGATCTTCTGCTCAATAGGCGCCTGCGAGCCTTCACCGTCCTTCCCCAGTCCCATGCCTTTAGCCCAGCCCATCTTCAACATGAGTCGATGACCCATGCTCTCCGTTCCAATCTCGGCCGCACCAGCACCAACAATCTCGCCGTCGCGGACACCAACAGCAGACTTACTGAAGCCTCCCTTGCCCCGTCCGCCTGGCCCGCCCGAAGCAGCACCACCTTTGGCCAATTTCTTCGCCTTGCCATTCGTGAGGAAGCCGCGCTCCGAGACGGTCATGACACGATTGTAGACATCGGGTGAGTAAGGCTGCGTGCGCGCGGTCTTCGTCAGGATCGGAAACCTGTTCTTACCGCTGCCTTGGGACTTGGAGTTCAAGTTCAGCGCGGTGGCGATCGTGTGAAGTGCGGCCCTGTCGCTCTTAGCCATGGACGGGAAGGACCTCGCCATCGAATCGCTCTGGAGAAAGTCGCGAAGCTCGTCGTGGACCTGGCGCATGGTCATGCCGAGCGGATACTTGGCGTTCAGGTCGGGCTTGCCTTTGCGACCAGCTGAACCGAGAAGGCCTTCGCGCCGGAGCTCTTCGCGCTCGACTTTCTTCTGGCTCTTCTTGAAGCGGTCTTTCTGCCAGGCGTCGTTGAGGCTGGCTTTCAGTTCATCGTCGGAGATGGTGTCCAGCACATCTGGCAGCTTGCCTTTTCGACCCTTCTTCGTGGGTCGCAGTGATGGTCGCTCCATGTCCATTATATCGAAACCGTTCTCGCCGTATTGCTCAACCGTGTCTGCAAGAGCGGTGGCGTTGGGAAAGTTGAACTTTTTGTCACCGCCGCTGCGTCGAATGCTTCGTTTTGCGGTTCGAGCGAATGCGGAGTTTGTGATCTCGGAAAGGCCGGCACGTGCTGCAACGAGGTCGCCAAAGCCATCGTCAGATGTGTACGTGTAGGCGCCATCATCGATCAGAAGCTCATCGCCGGATATTCCAAGCTCTTCTTGCTTTGCGAACAACCGAGCCAGCTGCTCATCTGTCTTGTGATCTAATCGACGCTGGCGGAGGTCCTCTTCATCTTCCCACATCTCCTTTTCGGTGTACTCCAGCTCGTCCTCCAAATCAGATGCGTTGAGTGACTCTTCGGATGAGAGCTCATCGGAGTCAGGGTTGAGTTCGTCACTGCTGTCACTTTCCCAGTCCGACTCGTGATCTTCACCTTCACTTCTCATGTGTTTCGGCAGCACTTCATCATCAGCGATCGCCTTGCCGTTCACAACCATCGACGGACCATGAGCTGCTGACCGCGCTGCGAATGCAGAAATCTCCACATCGCTGCCATTGCCAACATCATCGTCGTCAAGGCTTGCGGCGAGGTTCTCCATGTAATCGATGTAGGCAGCTTCGCCGTCAGTGTCATCATCACCGGAGTCGAGCGCCTTTCGCATCGCGCGATTGCTCTTCTTCCGACCTTTCTTGCCAGCTCTTCTGCTCGGACCAGAGTCCTTCACACTGATCTCGGCAGCGGACGGATCTGCCGTGCCCACAGTGCCCACGTCGGCCTTTTTGCCAATCACCGCGAGGTGAGGCAGACGGTCGCGCATCGAGCCCTTGCCCTTCAATGCCTTCTTCTCCTTCAACGCGGACCTCCAGTCAGCTTGCAGTGCAGCGATGTCCTCCGCGGTATCCTTAGAGTCCTCAGATATTTCCGGCTTCACGAATTGGACCCTCGACAACTTTGCAGGTGCTTCTTCAAACGCCTTGATCTCAGACTCGGAGGGTCCAAAATCAGGCCGAGCGACCTTATGGTGCTTCCGCCAATATGGCACATCCGGCGCAGGTGTCCACTCATTTGCAGGACGGACAGCCAGATCGTATTTTGACGGTTGGCTTGCCCAGCCCATGTGAGTCGGGATTTCCGCTGTAGAACGTGTCGGCTCGGTCTCTCCAGCCAGAGCGCGAAGTAGATCGTCCGTTGGGTGCGGTGGCTCAACGGGCACTGAGGCTTCCTTTGGAGCTGCCACCTTTGGTACAACTGGCGTCTTCACTGCTGCCAGAGTTTTTGCAGGTGCGGTTGAAGCGAAACCTCCAGGAGCATCGTCTATGATCCGAGCAGGTCTGTTTCTCCCAGAGAAGACAACAACCTCTTCGTCAGAGTCAGACGGGCTTGGGAAGGATCCACAGCGCGTGGAACGTTTGCTGTTTGCCATCTTACTCCCAATGGACGGATCGCCAATTGTGTCGACCACGAACATGGGTTCTGCGGGTGCCTCATCAACTTCCATCTCTTCTGCGCCGGTGTGTATTTGCAGGTTTCCCATTCGACCTTCCGAGTCTTCCATCGTGGTAGTCGTCGTGATATTGATCTCGATGTTGTCCTCGTCCACGTCGCTCAGATCGTCCATCTCTTCATCGTCGTCTACTTCTGTGGCGGCGGCGGTGTAGGGAGGCGGAGGGGATTCGTTTGCTGGTGCCTGCAGTCGAGAAGGAGGTGCGTTGGTGCCCGCACTGACGAATGCGATTGCCTGTTCTCTGAATTTCACATTTGCTGTAAAGCTCGATGAGCCGTGCCGGGAAGGAGCGCTTCCACTGAAGCCCTTGAACGGCTTGAATGGCGATTCTTCTGAGAGCACTTAGCATGCGAATGATCGCAGGGAATGGCATTATTCGCGCGCACCAAAGTCATCGTCATCATAGTCCCGTGGAGCTTGTCTGAATGCTTTCTGCGCCTTCTTCTTCGCACCAGCTCTCCCTTTTTGTTTGTTCTTCGCCATGTTCCTGTACAAAATCGAGCTTTCCAAGGTGAGCTGCACCGGACAATTGCCACCGACTGTGAGGTGGAATAGGGAAAATGCTGCAGGACTATCCGAATGCGATTGTCAATTAGCACCCACGCGTGCAACTGTCAAGAGAACGACTTGGGTCAGGTGGAAGGTAGGCAAAAGACGGGAGTCATCGAACAATGTAGCGAGCGACACTTTCGTGGTACTGACTCTTTCATCGATGACAAGATGCGGCTCCACAACGGTTTAGATCTACCTTGTGGTACCCTTGCACGCCCCGCCTTCGATAAGGTACCTCCTAGCGCCATCTGCTGGCTTGCCTTGCTCACAGTCTCACTCCTCTCGATCTCCATCATCCACCACCTCGCTCATCCAAGCAGTGCGACCTCGTTGTATTCCCCGAAAGCTGCAGTGGTGAGATCCTCTGTCCGCAGACTGGTCGACCTACGTTCGGTACCTGAGGAGCTGTGCCTTGTGTCACTGCCGAAAGGGATCGCCCAGCTGGTCCCGCGCATCACATGCTTGTAGCTCACACCACATCTCTCCTTGACACCTCCGGTCCCGTGAGCACCTCATCGTCCGCACGGGGTGGGCACACATACTCTATCGCCATCCCTTCTTCCTCCCCTCCTCCATGCGACAGCCATGAACGACTTTGCTCGCTTCTCCAAGCGGGCTGTCGACTACTTGTTCGATCGTCCTGTCCGAAACGATGACTCCTCTGCGATCTGGTGTCTTGGAAAATCCTACGACTCCGAATACCGACCTCCTCAGACAGACCAAGTGACAGGTTCCTCTCCTTCTGCAAAATCCGATTCTGATGTCTCTCACGCCGACTCGGCTGTCGTTACGCAGCTGCATACAACCAACACAGCCTCCCACCCCGAAGCATCCGACGATGAGCTTGTCAAGAGTTTCGATCAGGTCCAAATATCCAAATCGATGGAAGAGGAGGATCTTGGCTGGCCCTCACAGTTCCTCGACGACTTTGAGTCAAGAGTGTGGATGACATATCGCAACAACTTCCTACCTATACAAAAGGCGTCAGATCCGGCGGCCACCTCGACAATGTCTTTCGCTACGAAGTTGCGGAGTCTCGCGAATCAAGGCAATTTCACATCAGATACAGGGTGGGGATGCATGATCAGAAGTGGACAGTCTCTGCTGGCAAACACAGTGGTCATGCTTCGGCTAGGCAGGGATTGGAGACGAGGACAAAAGGAAAAGCAGCATCACGAAATCCTCTCCATGTTCGCTGATACACCGGAAGCTCCATTCTCAATACACAAGTTTGTCGAGCATGGAGCAAGTGCTTGTGGCACATATCCCGGCGAGTGGTTCGGACCCAGCGCGACAGCTAGGTGCATACGGCAAGTCATCATTCAACTCGGCATTCCATCCTGCCACTAACAAGACTCTTCCCCAGTGCTCTCACTGAAAAATACCACGATATTGGTCTCCGCGTCTATGCTCGGCCTAACGACAGCGATGTCTACATCGATACCCTCACAGCAACAGCAACACAACACTCTGCTTCCGAAACCTTCTCTCCCACTCTCATCGTCCTAGGCATCAGGCTCGGAATCGAAAAAGTCACACCAGCCTACCACGCCGCCCTAAAATGTATTCTCGAGCTCCCTCAATCCGTGGGCATCGCGGGCGGCCGTCCCAGTTCCAGCCACTACTTCGTCGGCCACCAGGGCGACCACTTCTTCTACCTCGACCCTCACACTACGCGGCCGATGTTATCTGCGCAGCCGACGGCGGAGGACGTGGAATCCTGCCATACGCGGAGGATCAGGAGGTTGAGTATCGCAGAGATGGACCCGAGTATGTTGCTTGGGTTTTTGGTGCGGGATAGAAACGACTTTGAGGACTGGAGGAAAAGGATTGGTGAGATCCCGGGCAAGGCAATTGTGCATGTTCACGAAACGGAGCCGGGTTATGCAGCTGGGAAGGCCACGGGGAACGAGAGGGCGAGCGCGGTGGACGAGGTTGAAACTATGGACGAGGATGACGAGAATTGGTGAGACTGGCCGTTGAAATTCTTCGCTGGTATGCGGGACTTGTTTCTTGAGGCGTTTCGGGCATGATGGGATTATGAGTTCATGAACTGAATGCTGGACGACATGGGGTGGATCTACCATGAGCAGCCCCCTGGAGCACTTGGAGAAACAGTATCAAGAGACGTGCAGCATCTTTGGCGAGAAGGAACTCTTATACAATCGACCAGAACTGTGCATCCGTCCAAATATGCTTCGCTACTCCATATGTTGCCTATGATGAACTGTGAGCGGGCGACCTTCGTCTCTGTACGCTCTAGTCCAAGCACTGTAGACTCTGACCATTTCTGTCGTCCTAAGTATCATTGCCTATGTTGAGATCCAAGCTGTCGTACCCTTTGATATCGCTGAGCGGCTAACAATGGTTCCATCTGGCACGATCTACACAGCTACTAGCGATTGACAAATGAGTGTGAGAATGAATGTTAGGCTTTGCCATCGTACTGTGAAGGGTTGAAAAGACGCAATGGCAGTAATGAAGAATGACCCGGTACGAGGAACAACATTTGATCATCCCAAGAGAGGTATCAAATGCAAGCCACCTATCGACACCCAGACCTCGGGGAGCCCAGGAAAGTTTGTCCGCCCAAAGTAAATTCATCTTGGAGCAAATCCAACAAACGTGACATCCAGAACCTCGCTCCCGCTTCCGCTCCGCTCTCCGGCAAACATCATCATTAGACAGGACACTCACTTCTTTGTGTGTCGAAGTTTGCCTTGTCGCCTACACCTCCCCGGGCACCACCTCATCTCCGCTGCCGAGCTCATCCATCTAATCTAATCGATCCGGACCTCTTACCAAAACACAATCCCATACATCGCAGTCGCACCGTCATTGACAACCACGTTCGCTCGTGAAAGAGCAAGACGCCTTAAGCAGGGCTTATGGCACACAATGCGAAGCTCGTTCAGGATGAGAGCGACGAATACGAGTGAGTGGCTGGCCACATCACACAGCAATGCCGGGCGAGCGATGGCTTCGATGCAATGGCTATGCGCTGAAACCTTGATCTGACAGTGCGCAGCTATGAGTCTCTACCGCCAAACTTCTCGCTCGCTGCCAACATGGCGGCGGGAGCGTTTGCTGGAATCGCTGTATGTCGCCGATGACTCCGCATAGAGAAACCGAGAGAGCTGACATCGCGTTTCAGGAACACTCTGTGATGTACCCGATTGATCTACTGAAGGTGAGTCGCGCAATGCCGGAAGAGAAGAGTCACTCGAGGACAGTCGCTGACAGTATCTGTACTAGACGCGAATGCAAGTCGTCAACCCGACACCGGCCGCCATCTACACGGGCATTGGCAACGCGATATCGACCATTTCAAGAGTTGAGGGATACATGTCATTATGGAGGGGATTGTCTAGCGTGGTTGTGGGAGCAGGTATGCGCGGACGAACGATATGAAGAGGAGATGCTGGATGTCTGACAATCTACCACCAGGACCTGCGCACGCCGTCTATTTCGCCACATACGAGGTCGTCAAGCAAGCAATGGGAGGAAACGCATCTGGACATCATCCTGTGGCCGCAGGTACGCTCGATGCGCACTCCATGAAACGACCTCCCAGCACTAACATATTCTCCCAGCCTCCAGCGGCGCCTGCGCAACGATCGCATCCGACGCCTTCATGAACCCTTTTGACGTAATCAAGCAACGCATGCAAATGCACGGCAGCACATACAAATCCCTGGTCGATTGCGCTACCAAAGTTTTCCGCTCCGAAGGTCTCCGCGCCTTCTACGTCTCCTACCCGACAACGCTCACCATGACCGTGCCCTTCACCGCGCTGCAGTTCACGGCATACGAGTCTCTCACGAAATACATGCAGCGCAAACGCGGTGCCCAGGGCGCGTACGATCCTCTCACGCATTGCACTGCAGGTGGACTGGCGGGTGGTGTTGCGGCGGCTGCTACGACGCCGTTGGATGTGATCAAGACGTTGTTGCAGACGCGGGGTACGTCGACGGATATGGAGATCAGGCATGCGAGGGGTTTGTTTCCGGCGGCGGGTATCATTTGGAGAAGAGAGGGCGCCAAGGGATTCTTCCGCGGAATGAATGCGCGAGTGGTAACCGCCGCGCCCAGCACGGCGATCTGCTGGAGTGCGTATGAATTGGCGAAGGCCTACTTCATTCGGGCGGAGGATGAGGCGGCCTGAAGCACGTTCCAAGAAATTGCTTGGAGAGGATGTAGGAGGCAAGGTCAGTGGGACGAAGCAAAAGACGGAGTTGGGAGTGGACGAAGACGGGAGAGCAGACGCTGCTTGGACCATGCGATGGACAGAAGGAGACGTCCTAGGCCAGACTCTGGTACTTGGCAAATCCTGGGCCGAGAAGCTGGTTCCGAGCGATCCATCGGCACCCTCCTGTGTAATATACTCCACAACACGGAGACTGATGACTTTGGGGAGGAAGAAAGGCACTCGGACGAGTGTATCAGTCCCCAGGAGACGGCAGATTCTGACAGGTAGAGCTTTGAGGGCCAAGATCAGCGTACGCGCTTCGATCTGGCGGAGAATATAAAATCGCTTGACTTGTACCCATGCTCGTCTTTCCGATGTCGTCGTCCTTTGCAGCAGTTGAGCGATTATTCTTGGGCGAGACGACTTTGGACTAACACAATATATCGTACGTACTTGTCCTTGCACCAATTCATTGCATTGTCCTCCAGCTTGCCCGCTTCGTCGTAGCTTGACAGACACGAAGCTTTCAGACAATCACAAGAATATGCGACGATGCGCAACACAAGCCGAAGGAAGAATTGTTGTTATCATGCAATATTCCTCATCCACATCTACATCAACACTCACACCTCCCCACCCACCTCGGAAAAGCCACCACATCCCTCACAGTGCCAATCCCGCTGAGATAGCACAGTAACCGATCAAACCCCAACCCGAACCCACCGTGCGGCACGCTGCCAAACTTCCTCAAATCCTGATACCACTCCAACCCACCTCCCGCTACGCCCTTGCCCTTCATCGCCTCCTGCAAAGCGTCGGCGCGATACTCACGCATCGAACCCCCGACGAGTTCGCAGAGGTCGGGCACGAGGAGGTCGAAGCAGGCGGCTGTGTCGGTTGTGCCGGCGCTGTTGGTGGAAAGCGTGGAAGGGGCCATGTAGAAGGGTTTCTGAGCGAGGGGGTAGTCGGTGACGAAGAGCGGTTAGCGGTTTGCCTTCGCCGATGACTTGGGCGAGGTAGCGTTCGTGTTCGGCTTGGAGGCCAGCTTCGAGTGTTGGGGCGAAGCTGAACTGATGTCCGTTTGAGGCGGCTTGTTGAAGAGTTGAGATCGCTTCGCGGTATGTGATGCGCGGCCAGCTGAGTGATGCCATGCCATTCCATCGGGTTTGCAGAGTGTCTGCATCTACGAGGTGGTCTTCGTGCTGGGACTCTTCCTTCACAGCTGCTGTTCTTGTTCGGAGGAGTTCATTTCCGAGCTTTGAAGACTGCAATTCGACGGCTGCGGCGCGCAACATGCTTTCTACCAGGTCCATGACGGACGCCATGTCGTCGACAAAACACATCTCGGCCTCCAGCATGTAGAACTCGCTCAAGTGCCGCGGGGTGTCGCTTCTCTCAGCGCGGAAGGTCGGGGATAGAGTCCAGACTTTGCTGACGGCTTGCGCCAGAGCTTCCAGATGTAGCTGAGCAGATACCGTCAAATACTTGGGCGTGCGAAAGAAGCGTTCGACTTCGGCTTTCTCGCCCGGCTTTGAGACCTGCTCGGAGTCCTTGGCTGCGTTTGACGATACAATAAAGACTTCGCCAGCGCCTTCACAGTCTGAGGAGGTGATGATCGGAGTGTGAGTCTGTACGAAGCCCTCATCGTTGAAGAAGCGTGTAATCGTTGCGATAACTTGCGAACGAAGCCGTAGCAACAAGGCATTTGCTGGAATGCGCGGTCGTAGATGTGGTATCGTTCGCAGATACTCCGGCGTCTGATACTTTGGTTGCACGGGATTGCTCTCAGCATCGTTGGCACCCAGAATCTCAACGTCGGTGACTTGCAGCTCGTGGCTCTGCTTCCCTCCCATTGAGGCCTGCCATGATCCTGATAGTCGTACAGCGGTTCCGTATGATAGACTGAAAACAATCAGCCACACACACTTCAGTCAATGCATCACTTCCAAGACATACGCCGCCGCCTGTTCCGGCTTCAACACAGCCTGCAACGGATCGATGGTCGAGCCATCTCCGACCGCAGCGAAAGCCACTCTCTTCTGCTTCCTCACCGATCTGATCCAGCCATTGACTCTGACAAATTCTGACTCGGCATTCCTTTGAAGCAGATCCGCGATATTGATTTGTTGTCGAAGGGCACGTGAGGTCGATAGGGGACGCTTGCACGCGGCCTCAATCGTCGGGATGGCGTATGATGCAGACCGCCAGACTCTCATCGCCCGGACGTGCTCCTCTTGCAACCAGGCGTCGATATATAAGTGAATGAAGTTGTTGATGTCGTCGTCGTTTACTCGTTACGATATTAATATTCAATCTACTCTTCCGCCAAAAATAGATCCCTCCGCGTGCAATTTGAGCCACCATCGAGGACCGCCCGACGTCATCCTCAATCACGAATCGCAACAACGACAGTGCGCGAAGACGACTCTACCTCCTTCTCCAACCACGCTCATCACTAACCCTACGTACCATCAATATGATGCGCAAGGCGGGCTCGTCGATGCAGAAATGCTACGACGAAGGCTACCTCTCGTGCTCACTGGCGGTGTACTATGAGTCGCAGGTGCGTCTCACACACACGCTGCTGCTACTTTGTGCGGGCTGCAGCTAACAGATGCAGAACAACGAGACCGAAGCCCTTCGCGCCTGGCGCAACGCCCTCGACCAGATCTACTACCACAATGCCTACAAATTACCCTCCAGCTACGTCCCGCGGAGCGAAACGGAAAAGGCGCTACACGAGTCATTACGAGCAATGGAAAAGCAGTGCAAGGAGCGTGTCGATATTTTGGATTCTCTGAGAAAGAGCCGGGAGGATAAGACCAAGGATGCAAAGGAAACCACTTCCAACAAGAGCCAGGAGTCTGTGGCTTCCTTCTCGCGAACGCCTTCTGAACAGAGCACTGCGCAAGCTGGACCGAGCTGGCTTGGTCAGGATACAGTACCTCCAGCTACGTATGCAGATATACCTCGACCGACGGATCGCAGACCGTCTCGACCTTCATATACGAGCAGGCCGAGCTCACGCGCCGACGACGCCGGACGGACCAAAAGCTTCAACACCGCCACGGCCGCAAGACTGGCTCCTCGATCAGGAGAAAGCGCGGGAGGTAGGACACCGAGTCCGGAGAAGAAAGGAGGAATGTTGAAGACACTGCGAGCCAACGGCAAGGAGCGGACAACGTCGGAGGGTGGCAAGATGGCTACCAGTCTGAGGTCCAAGCCTCCGCCCGCGGCCTCAAAGGCGGCTGCGCAAGTCTGGTCGGGTCCTCAGCGGCCTTCAATGCAATCGAATGGAAGTGCAGCGGCCGCAGCGGCCGCAGTACCACCGGCGACCACTACTTGGGATCCCTACACTAGACAGCTTGTCGAGCGACCTCGTGTGCGAGATGCTGTACCAGTGTCGTCGGATAGGCGGACGCAGAGCGCACAAGTCGTGCAACCTCCAAGTCCATCAGACTACATGCAAACTGGGAACACTGGCAGCTCTTACAACGGCGGCGCACAAGGATCATACCCGTTGCCATATCCAGCCCATTCAGCTATGAATTCATATGGCCAGCAGGCGTTTGGCGTCAGCGGGAACGATGCTTTTAACGCACCTCCACCTCCTCCACCTCATAGATCCTCGCCACAACTTCGACAGGGCCCCACGCCTCTGAACGGATCCCCTTCAATGCCGCAGATGGGACACAGCTCGTTTTCATTCATGAAGGAGTACCCGAATCATCCAACAAATAAGAGGCCACCTCCCGTTCCAGTCAAGCCAAGCGACCGCAGCGCAGGAAGTCTGGCATCATCTCAAGCATCTCCCGCAAAGCCATCGCCAGGTCGTTCAACCCCGACAATCCAACGCAAAGCTGTGGGCGTAGCAAGTGCCATCGCAGAGCGGCAGAAACTCGACAGTCTACCGTCAAATCCTTCCTCACGCCCCCGCAATGGTCCCCCGTCCTCCCAAACCCGCACCGACTACCTGAGCAGCAGTAGCACCGAGTCCGACATGCGCCGCAGATCCTCAAAACGCAAAATCGAATCGCGCCCGGTGCCTGCTCGCGCCATCACTCCTCCCACAACTGACGATAACTTATCTGATCCTGCTGGGTCGCCCACTGAAAAGGATGCCTGGGAAACTCGCGTCGAGCAGCTGATGAAGAAACTCCCCAAAGGCGTCGACGAAACTGCGGCCAAACAGATATTCAACGAAGTCGTCATAAAAGGCGACGAAGTCCACTGGGATGATGTCGCTGGTCTGGAGATTGCCAAATCTGCTCTCAAGGAGACGGTCGTATACCCCTTTCTGCGCCCGGATCTATTCATGGGACTTCGCGAACCGGCACGAGGCATGCTACTTTTTGGCCCGCCTGGCACGGGAAAGACAATGTTGGCCCGTGCCGTGGCGACGGAGAGCAAAAGTGTGTTCTTTGCGATTTCGGCTAGTAGTCTGACGAGCAAATTCCTGGGTGAAAGCGAAAAGTTGGTCAGAGCACTGTTCGTCCTAGCGAAGGAGCTGGCTCCCTCAATCATCTTCGTCGACGAGATTGACTCTTTACTCGGCAGCCGAGGCGGTAGCTCCGAACACGAAGCGACGAGGAGAATCAAGACTGAATTCCTCATCCAGTGGAGTGACCTGCAAAAAGCTGCGGCCGGACGAGAGAGCACGGAAGGAGACGCTAGTCGCGTGCTTGTTCTGGCCGCGACAAACTTGCCATGGGCGATTGACGAGGCGGCGAGGAGACGATTCGTCAGGAGGCAGTACATTCCGCTGCCCGAGGATTGGGTGCGAGAGAAGCAGTTGCGGACGTTGCTCAGCGCGCAGAAACATGGATTAAGCAGTCGAGATTTGAAGGTCTTGGTTATTTTGACGGATGGTGAGTTCAATCGACGCATCATGCGCGTCTTTAAAGAAGTTCATGGCTAACCATGTTGCGCCACAGGTTTCTCAGGATCCGATATCACAGCTCTTGCAAAGGATGCCGCTATGGGTCCTCTCCGTGCGCTGGGAGAGAAGCTATTGCATATGTCTCCGGATGACATTCGGCCCATCTCGATGGCGGACTTTGAGGCGAGTTTGGTCAACATTCGGCCGAGTGTGAGTAAGGCGGGATTGAAGGAATTCGAAGATTGGGCGACTGAGTTTGGTGAGAGAGGTGGATGATCGAGGTGTTGACGAGATTGTCAGAGGAACTACGGATACACAGCACGACAATGGAGTATTGTCTTGTCCTCCACAAATCATCACACTTGAATGTCTACCTTGCCTCATCATTTCTTGTTGCGTATAAAAACTGCTCGGCGGCGTCCCCTGCGCGTCTCATGGCCGCTGCCAAAGTCAAGAGGCTGCTCGTCGTTGGAACTTGTAGCCCCTTTTCCATACCTTCGTACATTATGCGCCATGCCAATGCAACTGTCCATCAATGACGATAATTTGGCTAGAATCACATGTTTCAAAACTCTGGGTCCAGTCAACGGCGGAAGTTTGCACGGTTTCAAAGGTACCATCTTCAATGAACCGCCAAGAAAAACTGCAGCCACGAAGAACGCTGCCGTGGACCGAGAAAAGAAAGAGGAAAGAGGAGTCGCATTCCGTCACAATTTCCACCCGACGGTAATTATAGCGCGATATTGGATCGTCCATTCCTTTGTATCCCTTTCTACGGGATCGATCTCGCGTGATGACTTACCTTCCGTCTCAAATCAATGGGTGGGTGTGAGAAGTGTACCAAGCCGTGGGAAGGTATAGCCTGTCCGTGCTGCGAGTAGCGACAAGTATTTTCCCGGTTTTCTTACGACTTCATCGCTGTATAACAGCTATACCATCGTTACGGGATTCATAGTAGCGACAGCATTCGTTCAGCAGCAGCTCGAATCTGAGCTCAGAGTACTGTTCGCTGCCTACATCGCTTCCCTCTGGTCAAACCTATCGCGACTTTCGCCGACATGGTATCCCTCTCGACCCTACATTTCCTACTCCTCATATCTGCTGCGACATCATCTCTCGCCCGCGCGCTGATTCCTCAAATACAATCCGCGTCCATTCCGCAATACCGCTACCGGGAAGCTCAGACCGTCATCGGCGACTCAAGTCAGATCCGACTCCAGCCAGAAGAGCAACCCATCCCTCCACCACGAACAGTCACAGGCGGCAAGCACCCATTCGATGCTGCGGTGGCTTCGGTCGGAGTGTTGTTGACGAGCCTGGACCCGAACGCAGAGGATGTGATGCACCTGTGGCTGCCTTTAGGCAAACTTGTGACAACAAGTAAGTATCCGCCGTTCTCCACCCGCCAGGTGCATCGCCGCTGACCTATGTTGTTCACTTTCTAACAGGAGACTCGCCGCTTCTCCCTCTCCAGCCGCTGACCGCACGCATAACGACTTCCATCCACTCGCGACCCGATCTGGCGGCTCCGGAGATTCTTGATCGGATCCAATGCGATTTGTGGACGTACAGCAATCGCACCGAAGGGACAGACCGGACGGAACGGTGGAAGATCTCGTTTTCGAAAGCGGATGGTTTGGTGCGATTCGCGAACGAAGAGAGCCCGTTTTGGTTGGGTGGAAAGGACGTGGAGAGCTATTATTGCGTGTCATAGAATGTGCTCCGGCTTGCTTCCTGAGGAACCTGAAGAAAGGTCCTGCAATCTGCTGTTTTTTGCTGCTTTCTGAGCGAGGGCGTCTGAAGTCGAGATTTTGACGACTGGAAGGGAGCTCCGGTAAGAGATCGCAATCCTAGTACCTGGTCTTCTTCAAGCAGGTTCCTTCGACGCCAGTCCTGCCATCTCATATGATCCCGCTCCATCGCCTCCGGCACCCCTACTGCTGCTTCCCATCTCAAATCCAGCTTCTTCATCGTGAGGTCCGGGAAGGCGTCCATTGCCTAGTGCACTGCCCGCGTCTTGTTGCTTCGATCGTCCTCCAAATGCCATAGGTCTCAGCTCCCTCCATTGACATGCCCAAATCCCAACTCCAATCATCAATGCCGCCGAGCAGATCTGTAGCAGCCACCAGGCAACAGTGTTCGGTATCGCGCGAGTGTAAAGGGATGTGATGACCAGGTTAATGAGATGAATCGTAAGAGCGAAGTCAGGAACCAGTTTGCTTCGCGCTATAAGGAGGAGAATCGGGATCACCCTGTGGCATTCGTTAGCTGATCCAAGGGGTGGTTTGAAGCCGAATTGTCGCAACGTACGTTATGAGAGCATCCAGCATCCAGCATAGTCCCAAGGTCCAGCCCGTGGTAACGTCTCCGCGTAGTTGGCGCCAGTCAAAGAATCTCGTCGGGTCGGGGTGTTCGCCGGCTACAAAGGTGGTGAAAACAATTAGGACTATGGCGACGCCGTAGTAGGAGAGCTGTAAGAGGAGGATCTGTGTTGCGATTCGGACAGGGCTCAGGTCCATGAGGGCTCCCGGCCTGGGAGGTCGTCGTCTTCGAGCCATGCCAGGTAGCGTTATCGCATCGAGGAGGAGCACATGAAGTTCATCTTTGTTGTATTGATGGACTCGACAGGAGAAGACACATGGAAAACAATAAAACTCGAACGACGTAGCTGCCTCTCCACAACCTGGAACAGATGCGGCTCAACTTCGGCGCGAACCGGGCGATCGCAGCTCTTAATTGACAACCTCACATTGCACGCTTCCTTTCCCTCCTCGTCGTACCCCATATCAATCCGCTCTTCCCGCTCTTCCGCCTCACCGTCGCCATGGCGGACCACACCGATGATCACCCGTACCACCCGGTCGACGCGATCGGCAAGTCTGTCCGTGCTGCGGCCGTCACTGGAACTGCCGGCGCATTCGTCTCCACGATCCAGAACACCTTGACGAGGCAGAATGTCGGACTTATGGGTGTCTTCACACGGACGGGAAGCACCATTGCTGTATTTGGTACGATACGTCGGGAGAATGGAAAGATTGTGGGAAGCCATTGGCAGTGCGTTGTGCTGACTGCTGGACTCTCAATTTAGCTGCCATGGGCGGAGCCTACACTTTCACATCCTCCGCTGCTGCGAACTTGAGGCAAAAGGACGACACATGGAACACGACGATCGGAGGAGCATTCGCTGGAACTATGCTTGGGTTGAGATGTACGTCGGACACCGAACAGAGTCCTCAATTGCCGACTTCTGCTTTACACCAATGCGCCCTGCGTATTTGTCAACGTCTCGTACTGACGGAGGAACAGTTCGATCCGGTCCCGCTGTCATTGGATACGGTTCAGCAATGGCTATCGTGCTCAGCGCTTTCCACTTCACCGGAGGTCGCATGTCGGGTTTCAAGAAGGATCCAGAGATTGACGAGGTCAGCCGCAAAGAGTACATGAGGAAGAACAGGAGGCGATCGATCGAGGAGACTGTGAATGAGTTGGGCGAGGGCAGAGGTGAGTACATAATAGTTGAGGTCTCACGCACACCTGAGCGCAGTTTGAGCTGACAGCGTGCGTGCAGGTATTTACGCCCCAGGCTACCCGGAACGGAGAGCAGAGCGGATCAAGGAGCGATATGGAATCGACGTTCCTGTATCGTCGTCGTAGAGGAGGAGACACTCACTCGGAGGTGCAGAGGCGCCTGAACGGTTGTAAATATACTCACAGAACAGATTTCCGGACAGTGGCACATCACGTCGTATCGTGATCTCATTGCGGCGCTGTGACTACTGACAGTTCACACAGGTCGAATACGTCTCCTCTAGCCTTGTTCATCGGAATAACCAAGGGGCTTCAGCTGCAGGTCCTCCATCACGTGATGCGACGATCGATGCCAGTGTGACACAAGGAGCTTCCGCAACAGATCTGGATCAAAAGGAATCTGGAATCTGAAGACCAGGACTTTGGACCATATCTGGCGACGCGAGGTCAAGAAGACCTGCACTGCTTGTTGCAAAGTCCTCCGAGGTGAGACTGGTCTTGCGGTCCCGTCTCACTGCTGTGGGAACAAGACAAAGCATCCATGTCCTCGAGACATCGAAGTGTCCTCGATAGTCTGCCATGCATCGTCTTCGCTGTTCTGCTGCCACGCAAGCCGAGACTAGGACGAGAAACAATCTCGTCGTGCCAAATCGAGCGACCGGCATCGTCTCAATCGATCTAGTGATCGGGTACAAGTATCCTTCAGAGTCACGCCAGCTGTCCGCAATTGTTCAAATACTTGCCATCTCTCTTCCAACGCCGACTCCGTCCAGAATCGCCCGCGAGTCACCATTACGCACTAACGTCTTCCGAGAAAAGGCCATACCACGCGAAGACCACACACAGCTCCTGATCATGCAACGCAACCCGTATCATCCCAGACCTGTATCGATCCTTCCAGACTCTGCTATCTTGCCTCACTTACGAGCTGAGAACTACAAGGGATACCGTGAGAAGGTGATCAGGCAGATTGGAGATCAGATCGAGGACAGGGACCCAACGGTCTTTTTCACCGCGACACAGCTTGCGATGTTGGGAGACGTTGCCGAGTGGAGCAAGCCCTTTCTTGAACATGTCCTTGATCTGAGCAGAGCGATCGCGCGCTATCCAGGCGACTTCGCGGGACCGAGAGTCGAATACTGGATTGGTTGGGTCAAGCACAATATGCACCAAAAAGAGAGAATCTGGCCCATGCCGACTGAGCTTGCTGTGCAGGAGACTATTCGGGAATTCCGCGATTTTTTGTGGGACCAGGGTGTCTCCAGAGAACACGAAAGGTCGAGAGCGGCTGAACAGGCGGGGAAAGAGTCCACGAAACGTCAACGTATAGAGGCCATGGAGTCCCTCGTCGCAGTCATTCGAGCCTCGATTTCGGCCTCTCCCGCAGATATCATGGACATGTGGGAGGGCATCGAAGAGCAAATCCAGGATTGCCAAGGAAGTATAACTGAAGAAGTCGAAGAATCGCTCGCAAAGCAACTCGGACAGATGTGGAAGAAAGTGCAAGCACCTCGCCGAACCGGACACATTTTCTGGTCCACAAGGCCGCGCCCAGAGTGTCCTCAAGCACAACTCGTCGCGACGTGGTCGATCCCTGCCTACGGCGATTACAATCCAGAAACTGGCCAGATCACCTACACAACTGAGCACGAATACAACGAATTCTATGCCGGTAGACATGGCGTCTACCCATGGAGTGATGACCTTGTCGACCCTCTAGAAACCACCAAGGTTTTTCCGATCCATCCTCTGAAGTTAAGGTTCTCAAGAGCAACACTCAACGGCAAGCGGACGAAGATCGAACGTGAGCTGGAACCTCATGAGGTCCAAGAGCAGGGCACGGGACGCATTTTAGCTCTGCGGAAGAAGGCATTCGCACGAGTGTCGAACGAAAGCACAAGTTCGCAGGAGTCGGAGGAGCTGTGAAAATCCTCTTCACTTTCGTATGGTGAAATACGTTTCCCTGGGTTGCTAGTGAAAAGGTGGAGATTTGTTTGCGTAGGGAAATGGAGCCGATAAAGGGGTAATGGTAATTTTGAATTTTGGAACATGTGTAATACCTTCCCAGCCGTACATCCAACATGACCAGGTGATCTTGCTAGCCGTACAGTCAAGTTACCGGGGCATGATTGAAGCTGTACAATTAATTCACCAGGATAGACTTACATCGTACATGCAACTCATTCGATTAGGCAAGACAACTGTGAAGTCAACTTGGCCAGAAAGTCACCCAGCCGTACAAGTAACTTGCAAGGGGATCTTGCGGAGTCATAGAGCATTGCCTCTTTTCATCAAACTCACGAGGCACTGTACGAGTCTTGAATTACAACTTCGACAAGAGCATCATCTCGGTGAAACTATCATTCCACCCACGACAAGTAGTGCTGAACCATGTATTGGACTCAAGTGAAGCGAGGGCAGCCGCATATTAGTGAATAGACTCGCAGTAATGTCAGTTGAACTAAGTGAATTGCTGAACGACACATAGCAACTTCTCACCCGATTGAACGTATACCGAACAACATCAAAAAGCGCACAATCTGCACTATGGCTTTCGGTGAAGATGAAGAAATGCCGGACTTCACCTTCGAGACGCAAAGCACTACCGCGCGCTCAACCACGATAACAAATTCCGACAAAAGCGAAGTCGACAATGTCTCGCCTCGACATTCTTCAGCGGATCCAACAGGGCTCGACGATCTGCTCGCTCTAGAGGCTATTATCGACAGAGAGACGCTCGAAGAAGACCTGCAGACTGTGGAGACGCAGCTCCAAAACCACTTGCGCCTCAAGGGATATGGGAATGGCACGATCAGGTCAAATGGAACGCATATGGGTCCTTCAGGCAAGCCGAGTAACGAGCGCAAATTACTGGTGCCGAGATCGGCCAGGGTCATTGGCTCAGGAAAGGTGGATACGTCGATCAGGGAGATGTCCGAGGGGCACGTCAAGATGAAGGCGGAAGTGCATGGAGATGTTGCTTCAGGTCAGGTGAATGTGTCGGAGTCGGATGCGATGGACTTATCTTAAGAGAGTTGAAGTACAACAGCACGGAGGTTTGACGATTAGCGGTAACAGTGCGGATAATTAGCCACACACATTAACTAGCCTGTACGCCCTGTATCGCACGATGTCTCTTCCGTGGAGCTGCCCCTAGTCGAGTCCTTCCTGTTTGGGCTGACGCTAGTAAGTCTTGGCATCGCAAGTGAATGTTTCTCAGGATGCGTGGCTGCTGCCTCAGCGCACTAGCGCCCGCCGCGACCCGCCAACCGCGAGCGCGGAGCAGATCATGGTATGATGGCTTGGAGCTGCTTGTCCCGAGCAATAACATGATCGAAATGCCTGCTTGGCCGTGACCTCGACTGGAGCCACAAACAGGAAGAGCGCAAACATTGCGCATCGTTCGACATGCAAGACCCATTTCCCATCATGGATTATCAGAGCTACAAGCAAGCATTCAATGTAGTCTCGGGACAACATGGCCAATATGCGACCATGGACGATCGAGAATACCCGCAAGATGTCGACAGTATGTTCGAGCGTGAACCATTGTCCACTGTCGACAGCAACCACAACTCCATCGCGCACCTAGCGCACATAACTCAGAAGGGCTCCAGTGGACCAGCACTCCAAGCGACACTTGGACCCCAGGAACTCGAACGCCATGTGCGTACAGACATAGCGGAGGGATACGACATCGAACTCGACTTCAACAGCGATGCACCTTGCATCGAGGAGCAGATTCTTTACGCCATAGAGACTAGTGGTGCAAGCAAAGAGCCAAACATCCACTTGCGCTCGGTTGATGAAGCGGTTAGAGATATGCGACAGTCTCTTGAGCATCTTGACTTGAAGTCCTACGAGCGACTTACGCAGCTTCAGGCTATCATGTTTGCCAACGCGGCGAAGAGACTTCGAGAAGGAGCGCCTCCCTACCACGATGGGGCTTTCCGCGCTGGGAGCGGTGATACCAAGGACGAGGACGAGGACGAAGAAGATGAGTTTTCGGACGCAGAGGCGGAGGAGCATTACGTCAAGTACCTGGAGGGACGACTTGCAATGCTCGATCGCAAGGCCAAGGACCGCCAGGTACACGCAGGATTCATGGAAGATGCTGGCGCAGAACAGAATTGCGCTGGATTCGTTCCGCAAGGTGAAGTCGACGATCAAGAAGTCCATATGGATATGGACTGAAGAGGAGAATATGCCGATTGCCGAAGCGCTGGACTGGACTGGATGTGCAGGAGGGAGCCCCAAGCTTGATCGTGAGATCATTGCCTGACCAGGCGCAGACAGAGTGATACTGTTGCCAGGACCGAGAAAGGATAGCCGAGAGGTACAGGAAGCGCATCAACCGTTGAATCGTATTCGGTCTATCATGTCTCGTAAGTGTGCTTGCTTGGGCCATGTTATGTATGCTCAAATGTGTCGTAATATTTGTGGTCCGCGTATATCGTGCCTGCTGACGTTATTCATTGTCTTCAAGTGTCCAGTGTTCAGAGCCCCTGCGTCATTCGATAGCCTGTTGTGGACACAAATTCAATTGCCTTGCCTTGACCTCAAACAGCCCCTCCTCCCGAGCCATTCACTTGCTGGTGACACTGCATCTCCTCGATCTGAGCATCAATGACCTTCAATATCTGCTGCTCCCTTGCCAACCTCATTGATGCCAGTCTGCACTGAAAGTCCACGGCTCGATTGTCGGAGGATGGTACAGTACTAGTCGACGGAGGCGCTGAGGATGGAAGCGAATAGCTTCTACCGGTGACCGACGTGCCTTCGTTGCCGGCAATTGGCAACGAGATCGAAGCCGGGCGTGGCTGAGAGGTGGGTTCCAGTTGACCCAAGCTTGGCACTGAGGTCGAAGAGCCCATCTGCGCTGCTGGCGCCATGCCAGAAAAGACATGCGTTGAGGTCGAAGCTGTCTGTGCTTGAGAAGTGGGCTGCAAACGAGCCGCGCCCGCGCTCGACACTGGCGATGGTGGGCCTGACTGCGCTGGCAATCTGGACTGCTCTGGTGGTGGCAGGGTAGCAGTACCGTCCGTCTCAGCGTCGCATGAAGATACGGTTCCGAGCGAGGCAGGCGAGGTCTCTGTGGCGGAGGAAGTGATTAGGCCATGAGAGATAGTGCTTGAGTCCCTCGACGCGAGGATGATCGTGGAAGCAGTTGAGGATCGACGCCTGCGTCTGACGCCACTGGAAGATGCAGACCCAAGGAGTCTAGGTTGCGTAGTGGAGATCACGTTGCGCGAGCCCTCCACTGCCGATGACATCGAAGGCCGGGCCATCATTGGGCGAGTTCGAAATGAGTCAGCTTCCGGAACCTTGGAGACAACGAGCGCAGAGTGAGTCGGAGATGCGGTGAGGTCAATGGCCCGGACCTCCGGCTGAAGACGACTGATGCACACCGAGATCGCCGCCAGAAGCACCCCACTGGCATCAATCGGATCTTCAGGGAATGGTTTGTTTGGACGACGATACGCCAGCGGGACGCAATGCCAATAGATATGATCTTTGCCGGTGACCCCATGGATCTGTTGAATCAATTCTCCACGCCGTACCACGAATTTTGCGGTACAATCCGCGGCCGGTTTGTGATTGAACATGCCTTTGATGTTCGTATGCTTGAGGTAGTCCGCCCATTCGTGGCAGGGTATGGTATATGGGCTGGTCGTACTTCCAAAATGGATGTCAGGCGTGGTTGTGGCAGTGGTCCTGCTTCTGGGACCCAGCGGCTTCACTTCTGATACTGGAGGCTGCGAAGGCTTCACAGAAAGCACTTTGCGCTTCTGCGGTGGGGGCGTGCTGCCGACGAAGAGCTGATCATCGCCATCTCGCGGCCGCTTCATGACCGTCGAAAGTCCGGCGTTGATCTTTGGCGTTGGATTTGCTGAGGGTTTGGGGACTAAACCTGACCCTCGTTAGCTGGACCGTTTTCCTGTTTTATGGCTCCAGTGACACCTCACGAGAGACCCTGTTCGCGTTCTGTACACCAAGTCTGGCCTTGGCTGCGGAAGGGAATTCCATGATGATGGAGGAGCCGCAGTGCTTGCTTGAGGTTATTCTTCCAGGCGTCCTCCAAAAAGCTTCGACGGCGGACCGAGACTTCTTGGCTTAGTGCAGCCCAGGGAACGCAGTAGCAGCACTGTTGAAGGTGCGAATGGTCAGCGAGAGAACCAGTCATGCACCGATATGGGCCGGAAACCGCTGTTGTGTGGAATGAGAAGGTCGGGATGGAACAAGAATCGCGATGCATCATCGCCAAAGGTCAAACAGTAGTCTTCGTTCGTCTCGGAACCAACGCGCCCAGCAAAGACGTAGATGTTCGCAGAGAAACAGAGATGCAGCAGGGGCTCTGCGGCTATCCGCAGTCTCCAGGATCACCTCAACGTATGGCATCTCGCGAAGTGGAGCGCTTTGCGTCTGCGACAAAGAAGTATGCTAAAGCGGTCAGTACTAGTGAGTCAAACGGAGCGAACGAACCGCCATGAGCCATGATCTTGAGACTCCCGGGCCGCCATAGCAAGGTGAATAGTAGTTTCTCACACGGCTTGGTCGAGCTGCGGCTACCCGTAAGTAGCCTGCTTGAGCTGTCAGACGGTGCGGTGAAGGATCGTGCGTTCGCAGAAACAGCTTCGTTTGAGTCAATCGAAATGGGAGAACAGGCGGAACAGGACCAATGGGCCATAGGTGATCCGTGGAGTCTGCATTCAAGACTGTGAAATCTTGCCTCTGTCCTCAAGCCCGCGGCAGACGGCGCTAAGAGAGTTTCGCTTGGCATCAAGAGACGAAGAAGCAGGCGATTGTGGATGCGAGAAACCGGATGTCGTCTGCAAACACAAGACGGGTTCCAGATTCATTGTCAACGCCTTCAACTCCGTGGTGGTATGGTATGTACACGACACTCTGACATCGGTCCCATTTGCAAAGCATGCTTGAATTCAACTACTTGGTTACCTGCCCGGGCGTCACGGCGTAGGTTGGCCTGACGAAGCTGTATTTCGGACGAGTCAGTCGTGATTCCTCTCCCCATATCCCACCATTCCAACACTGTCACATACCGATCACCATAGTATACAGGCGCTGCCTTGCCCAGAAGCTCCTCCTCCATCTTCTGCTGCGCATAATGTCTCCGTACAACATCGCGGTCCTCCTCGGCTTGCAGTAGTGGGATTAGGTGGATGCGCGACCACATCTTCTCTCGCGCCAATTCGCTGTTATCCATTGTCAGCTCCTATTCGTCGTAGATGGCCTCCCACAGATCCATGGCGTACTTTTGCTCTCTGATGCCCTTCCCGACTTTGTAGAATCCGTAGGTCATGACGCCGGCCACGCCGAGAAGGTAGTAGGCAGGTCGGAAGCCACGGACGGGGAGGTTCCGGCGGTATTGGACTGTATTGGACTGGCTCGTAGCCGCCGCTCGGCGGCATATCCTGAGGCATGATTGCGGTGCGCCTGCGCAGTGGGATCGTGGTATATGGAGCTCTCGTTCGCGGAGGTGTTGTCCAATGGTCGAAGTTCACTGGTATGGACAAGAGGCGCTTGGCAGCGGAGCCGAATGAAGGCAAGCGCGATGGTCCGAGCTCCTGAAGGAACTGCTCTTTGGAATTTTGCAGCACGAGAGAATTCAAGCTGCCCGTGCGGAGCAATTGACCTGTCTACTGTACTCCACCATCGTTACATCGACAGACTCGTCAGCAACCGCTGCTGATAGACCTCCAACTTTCCGATATACTGCGCCGAGCAGTACACCCGCCGCCATGTCGGTCGACTACCTCCTCCACGAGTCCTCGGTGGGCTACGCCATTTTCGCCGTGAAGCTCCCGTCCGATACCGTTGGCGCTCGTCTGAAGGAAGTACAAGATGCGCAGACCGATCTCGCTCGATTCGGGAAAATGGTGCAGCTGGTATCGTTCGCTCCGTTCCAGGGTGCCGGACAAGCATTGGAGAACGCAAACGACGTCTCGGAGGGCATCATGAGCGATTACTTGCGCAACGTGCTGGAGGCCAATCTTCCCAAGGCGAGCAAGAAGAACAAGATGACCATTGGTGTTGGTGACAAGGGTCTTGCGGGAAGCGTCAAGGCTGGATTCTCTGGCATTGAGTGCGAGACTCCGGAAACCAGCGAGTTGGCCGCCGATCTCCTCAGAGGACTGCGTCTGCACGCCGAGAAGCTGCTCAAGAACTTGCAGGCTGGCGACATCTCTCGCGCTCAGCTTGGTCTCGGTCACGCCTACTCCCGCGCCAAGGTCAAGTTCAGCGTACAGAAGAACGACAACCACATTATCCAGGCCATTGCTACGATCGATCACCTCGACAAGGCTGTCAACACATTCTCCATGCGTGTCCGCGAATGGTACGGTTGGCATTTTCCGGAGCTCATCAGGATTGTGAGCGAGAACCAGAGATACGCACAATGCGCACTCTACATCGGCGACAAGAAGACTTTGACAGAGGACAGCCTGCACGATTTGGCCAAGATTGTGGACGACGATGAGAGCACTGCAAAGGCTATCATTGAGGCTGCGCGCGTTTCCATGGGTCAGGATCTTGGTGAGAGCGATATGGAGAATGTCATGATGTTCGCGAAGCGCACTGCCAGTCTTGCCGCATACCGCAAATCGCTGGGCGCATACCTCGTCGCAAAGATGGGCATCGTTGCGCCCAACCTTGCTGCTCTTATTGGAGAGACTGTCGGCGCTCGCCTCATCTCACACGCTGGCTCGCTCACCAATCTGGCCAAATACCCTGCCTCGACAGTCCAAATCCTCGGTGCTGAGAAGGCTCTTTTCCGTGCATTAAAGACCAAGGGCAACACCCCCAAGTATGGTTTGATCTACCACTCTTCATTCATCGGCAAGGCCGGTCTGAAGAACAAGGGCCGTATTTCTCGTTTCCTCGCCAACAAGACCTCCATCGCATCAAGAATCGACAACTTCAGCCAGGCACCGACTAGAAAGTTCGGTGAGGCCCTTCGCGCTCAGGTTGACGAGAGGTTACGGTTCTACGCTGAGGGTATCAATCCAACCAAGAACGCCGACGCAATGGTACAATCAGGACGGTCCAAAGTCGCTCACAACGATGCTAACTATTTTCTCAGAAAGCCGCAATGGATGCCGTGCTCGGCGACATCAACGTTGAAGACCCAACCGCCGAGGTCGATGGCGCTCCAGGAGTCACCGCACAAGCAGCTGAGCAAAAGGCACGAAAGGAGAAGAAGAGCAAGAAGTCAAAGACCGAAGACGCCGAGATGGTCGACGTGGACACCGTCAAGGAGAACAAGAAAAAGCGCAAGTCCACCTCCGATGAGATCGAGGTTGACAAGGAGAAGATTGAGAAGAAGCTCAAGAAAGAGAAGAAGGAGAAGCGCAAGTCATCAGGCGACCTTGCGAATGGCACTGTACCCGATGAGCAGATCAGGAAGAAGAAGAAGAAGAGCAAGGCGGAATAGGCTTGGGATGAATGGGAATGTTGAATGTGGAGTTCAGGGTGTTTTGAGGTGCTCAGGGTGTTCTTTATGGTGAGTGTCTCGTCGATCGGAATGGTGGCCTGTTCGCTATATACTGTACAGCTGAAGGAGGCCAATCAATCAATTCGCTTGCTCAAGTTCACTGCGGGTTGCCGGACTGGCCTTGATCGTCGCGCCATCCGAGATGGGGTCTTCAGCACGTGTACCCTGGCCATGCCATGCAGGCGGGGGGGGGGTTTTCCACTTTCCTCTCACCGGTCTAGACACACTTTCTGGACGGCGGTTTAACGGTACACACCAGTCGTCAGGGCGCGTTATCTGGCTGGGTAATCAACAGGACATGGAAGTTATCTGGACGGATATCAAACAGTACAGGTAGCTTGTCAGGCACCGTAATGAAACCTTACAATCTCGCTGGCAGCTCACTAGCAGGCACGCTGTCAAGTACGGACCTCCAACGGTGTATGTTGGGTAAGTCGCTTGCTTCCACCCTAAGCTATCCAATACAGGCCGTCGATCTCCCTCTACTGTAGGATGTCGATTGCCTCAGGTACGATCAAAGCGACTTGTATGTTTGTTTGCTGGTTTCTGAGCTGGAGTTTTGACGCTATGATAGCTCGACCTGGGATATCGCGGGAAGGCGGTGAGGCGCTTCTGCAGACTGGTCTCAGTGCCGGGTGGCCTTTTGGCATGTCGCCTGCAAGACAAGCTAATATCGAAAGTCTCAGAGCAGCAAACAGAGCAGCAGGGGCATCACCTTTCAGGAGATCAAAAGGACCGGTTTTCGCTGCTCAGCACCCAGCACTCAACTCTCCAGACCCCAAGAAGGACAACACTACAACACTATCAAGATTATTTAAACGGACACCATGCAGACACCATCCCAAGCACCAAGCAAATCCACTGCCCATTGCGAGATCGATGAAAACGGCAACATGGGTCTGTCATATGAAGCAGAGCAATGCGGCATAGATAGTGTACTGACCGGCTAACAGCTCAACGAGGACCGAGTTCCTCTTCGGAGACGCAAACAGGACAGCACAAGCTGCTCAAAGTCGACCATCCGCCGCCAGCCATCAGCTATACGAACACAATTACCATCGACGAGCAAGTGTGGGTCGACCGGGCCTCTCATCATGAGAGAAAATCCCTGAAGCACAAGCCCTATGCTACATGTGGACCAACTTCTCAAAAGAAGAGGGACGAGCTAATCGCTGATATCAACATCATCACTGGCCCAACGTCCACGCGGGCTTGGGTTACGTGCATCCCGCGGCACCTTCGACCGGGCAAAGTTCCCGAGGACCCGAAGGACTGTAGCACTGCTTTACTGCAGGACATCTTGCGCGGTCTACAAAAAACCGTGGAGAAAAGCTTGGATGTCAATCGAGGCACCAGATCCACGACTGACGACAGGATGGTCCGAAGGCTATCGAGCGAGTTGTCCGTACCAACACACACAGAACCGCCTCCTGCCAAGATGCAAGAGTCATCTCTATGGCGCCCGCCATCGCCAGGGTACAGCGAGACCTGCGATAGCTTTGGCGTCGACGCTTGGTACGTTGGACTACCGGCGCATGTGAAGCGAAAGCGCGGTGATAGCGATGCGGGTCCATCGAAGAAGCTCGACACAGGGTTGCGAGATGCGACCAGTATCGAGACAAGACAAAGTCCGGTGGATGGGCGCGAGAAGATTGAAGAAGGTCTGACCATTATGCGGCTAGAGGCCAAAATGAGGAGATTAGGAAGATCAGATCAAGATTCGGAGGAGCACCAGGAGTGTAAGACGGATGTGACCATGTCGAAGGTGGCATTTGAGCTCAAGTATGGCGAGGACGAGTATGCCCTGTGGAGGGATCAGACGGTGCTTCGGATGTCTTCGGTTTGATCCTGCAGACTGAAATCCTCTCAGCCCCGGTTCCGGGCTAGAGTCATGGAGCTCCACATCGGGCGTGGGTCTGAAGCATTAGCGATGTATGTCCCAGACAAGTGGTCTCACAGGTGAAGAGAATGACGAAGACCATCAGTACAAGAGAAGAGCAGACCAGGACCCCACTGTATTGAAGAAGCATATCCAAACCCCCTTTCTGGCTAGCCATCCACTATGGCGTTGAACGCACCTACATCCATCCTGAAGATCACCAAACAGCAAGAGCCGGCCTCAGCAGCCACCATCCGTCCCCTCACAGAAGAGGCTCAATCGGTCTCCGTCCATCGGGATCAATAGGCCATCAACACCGTATTACGATAGACAATGATTCTCCATTCGTTACTGTCGCCCGTAGTGTCGATTGCATGAATGAAAGCTCTCCGTCTTCTCCCTATGGCCAGTTTGCGCCGCCATCACGATACGTATTGGCGGGAGGCGAGATGGGTAATAAGGCACAGGTGATCAACGAGGAGACGGGAGAACGCATGGACACATATCGCGAGATCAAATTCAACATTCATTCCGCTATCTGACGCCCTTCATGGTTTGCGAAAGTCCAAGGTCGGGTGCAGCAACCAACAGTCATCGAGAGGAAATCAAACTCCATTGTGTACATGCTCGCTCATCCCATTCATGCAAACCTAGCTCCAAGCATCTCGTTGGTGGCGAGGTAGCTATTTTTGCTCCGTGCTCTTCATCATCCACGTGGTCCAGAAATGTTCGTTTGGTTTGCATCCAGCCTGAGGGTGATCCCAAACTCTGAAACGAAAGCATGAAGTAAAGTTTGGCCCCTGAAGACGATACCGACGTCTCCGGTCCAAAGCAGACTCGAGAAATGGTCGATGCTTGCCCAAAGTGGGCATCGATTGAGTTTTCAAGGTCAGCACTGCTTTCCGTATGCAGTCCACGGTCTGTACATCCTGTACATTGTCCTCGTCTATGCTGAAATAGCACGTGGTTTGGGAGAATGACAACCGGAGCACCGGAGGCGTGAGCCTGATCTCGCGCTCATCGACGCATCTCAGATGCATCACATTGGTCCATCCTCGGCGTCCCTCTTTCTAACACCATTCATCGCTTCGATCCTCCGGACGATGACTTTCACGTCTTCTCTCTGTTCCTTGCCGCCCATCTTCTCTCTCTTCGCCTCCCGGCCCGCTTGCTTTTGACTTCTGAATCGCATCGCACGGGGAGAAACGTACTCCTCGGGCGACATTCTGGGCACTTCTCGCATCCTTGCTGTTTTTGGTGTTGTCGTCGTGGTTCTGACTGGAGAAGCTGTTGTGGCTGGACAAGATGTAGACGGCGATTCATTTGGGACATTCGAGCGGCGCGAAGCGTTTTCTTGCTTGGAGTGTTGGAGTTGTCTCCGTTGTTCTTGTTGCGTGGCATCGGCAGCGGACTCGATCCGCACAGGGTGACGATCTGTCTCATTCTTTGGCAGGTGTCCATTCGATGTCATGAGACTGTTTTTCGGAGATGGAGGCTGGGTATGATGATCTTTGCTCCCGTTCTTGTTTTCGATATGACCATGCTGACCATCAACTACTGTCTGATCCTGGATAACCACAGACCTATCTGTCGATGAGCTGAGGGAACGATCTCGAAAGCGGACCTTTGCTCCTGTTCCGTTCGATTTCGGTGAGCGGGTCGCTGATTCTCCATTATCAGGAGATGGTTTCTTCATGATCCCGTTGATCTTTGGAGGCGGCAGTGGAGGACATGACGGTGAGTACTCAATGGATTTGTTAGTAGTTACAATCGGTCTGCTCGGAGTCTCAGTCGTAGTGCTGGAGATGCGAATCTTTCGTGGGGATCGCTTGGGCCTATCTGTTGACTTGACTGGTACCTCGGGTCCATCGTCCCTCGTACTCGTGGGGTCTATCGATCGTTAGGATTTCTCTTTTGATCAACGACTAAGGAGGTTACTTACTTGTCTGAGCATCCTGGAACTCGGGTCGTACGAACTGATCACAATCATTTCCATCCTCATGGTCATGGAACTTGCAACCCCATCCGCTTTCGTTCGGATCTCGTAGTAGCATCCCACCCGACTCCTCTCGAATCATCGTCAGAACGCCAACTGAGAACTCGGGACGACTCCCAAACAGCTCATGGTAAGCACCAATATCCCTTTCCCTATCCGGGTCCATAATCTGCCTCGCCGCGATGCGGATCATCAACTTCTTAAGCGCTTCGTGCTCGGGTCCGCAGCCTTTGTAGATAGTCGTGAGCTCCGCAGCATCAGGAACGAGATGTGCGGAGTGGAGAGCGGAGCGATACGCATCCAGGGCGAAGTCCGACAGAGGCCAGAGGTGGAGGCGTTTGCTGAGGAGGTATAGATCGTGGCAGGTCGTAGCGTGGGCGTATTTTGCTTCATTGGTGGACAGATCTGAAGCGTCTGACGGAGGTCTGCCTTGGTAGAGGTATTGAACCAGAAGCTCAAAGCTGGCTATAGAGTGGTCCGGTAACTCTACGGTGGTCTCATCGCTTAGAGGAGATCCACCCGAGGTTTGCTTGGTAGTTGATGAAAGGTCGCCCTTGTCGATAAACGAAGTGTGATGACCTAGCAGGTTGTGGTGGATGCTCCAGTGCTTTCTCTCCCGGCCTACGAAGAAGTCAATCATCGGTCCAGCAAGTAGCCTTCGCGCCAAAGTTAGCTCCGTAGTGCACGATCTAACGAACTTGGAAGCCAAGGTGAATGAGCAAGCTTCCCGACCATCGTAAAACATGCTTGTAAATGATAAGTGCAACGTACTCTGCGAAGATTTCTGCGCTGATAGAAGCAATATTCGTTGTGCTCGCACGCTGCGTTCCAACGGCGACGATCCCTCTTTCCGGATACGCAAAATCCCTTGTATAGACGATCGGACTCTTTCGCATAGTTGAAAGCGTCATGACTTCAGCAGATGTGGAGACTTATAGACTCGAGAGAACAAGCAAGGAGCACTGCGCCGGCGCATGGTGGAATGTAAAGTATCGACTCCCTTGACGTGAAGATTGAGGAGCTGCAATGTGAAAGTTGATGCAAATGTCAATGTGGATGGTCGGAGTTGCGATCCAAAATGAGGTCTTCGGGGTCATGGGGTCCTTCGCGAATGTGGAGATCTTGTGTTACATTGAAAGTGGCTCCGTCGGCTTCATCAATTCTTCTGCTACTCGGGTCACTCAATGAGGATACATCACCAGGAGCTGGGCGTTTGTGGAATACTGTGAATCGACCTTGGCGGCTGGTACGCTGTTCGGGTCAGCCATCCAATAATATGTGCATCCATAGACTTCGTTCGTCCATCTCTATACCTCCATCGGCACGAGATCATCTCCCTCCTGCCCTTTCCGCTTCAATCTTATCCCTCAGTTCCTGCAAGGCCGCTTCCCTCTTCCTCAGATGGTCCTGCAACCCATCGACCTGTTCTTTGACCATTCCGATCTCTTCGTTAAAGTGCTTCAGACTCTGTCCTGATTTCGCCCTGCCCTCTCCATTCTCAAGATCCCTCAACTCTCTCCTCTTGTAATCCAGCATCTGCTCCAGTTCCCGCTTCACCAATGCGGGTTTCGAGTCATCCTCCCTCCTCCCTCCCCTTTCTCTCCGCCTCTGCGCAGCCTCCTCCATCTTCTCCATCTTCTCGGTCAACTCCCTCAACTGCTTCTTCAGCCTGACCTCCTCCCACTCGCCGTCCCTTGGTGTGCTGCTGAAGTCCGTTCCTTTCACACTCCTCTCGCCCACTCCTAATCTCGACAAATATGTATCGCCAAACTTGGCTTTCCGTCCCGTAACCGTTCCATCATCCCTCTTCGCGCCCCATTTCTCCGCGGCCTGCTGCTTCGCCGACATCCGGTCCACATTGTACTCGATCTTGCCCTGCTCAAACGTAGCCCTCAAGCTTGGCGGTACACTCCGCGGAATCCTATACCCCTCATGTCGATTGTTCAAAATGTGCAAAAACGCCAAACACGCATCTTTATTGATCCCCTCTTCACTCTTCGGATTCACCAAATTCCACGCCGACCGCACGTCCGTATCAGGTACATCCAGGGACTCATATAGCTCGGCAAGCGCCACGAAACTAATCTTCCCATCCCGCTGATTCCGCGACTCGGTGTAAATCTCCTCGTACTTCGCCCTCTCGTTCGGCGGCATATACCAGTCAAACCCATCTTTCAAACCTTCTCCAGCTTCATCCTCATCCCAGTCGTCCTGCGGCCTGGCAAATTTTTCTCCACCTCCCGATACCGCGCGTGTAGCCTGGACAAGATGCGCCTTGCTCTCCGGCACCAACCAGTCCGGTAGCGAGGTGGGAACGTCCAGGTACTCGCCATTCATGATATCGTAGATGAGACGCATCGCGACGCAGAACTCTTCGAAATCGAGAGAGCCGTCATTGTCGACGTCTGCGAGGTCCCAGATGCGCTCCAGTTGTTCGTCGCGGAGCTGGGAGTTTTTGAGTACGCTGGCGGCTTGGGCGCCGGTGAGGTGCGTGCCGCCGTTGGAGAGGGTCGAGAAGATTTCCCAGTAGCGGTCGATTTCCCATTGCTCGATGCGTTTGATTGGAGCCATATTTGTCGTGGAGAAGGGTCGAGTATAAGTGCTGCTGTAGAGGAGAAGTTGAGCGGGGGAAGGACTGCCAGTCTTCTGGCAGTGAGGTTGCGTAAATGGTACCTGAACTTGAGACGGCAGTCCCGGAAGTTTGATCGGCTGTGACGAGTCTCACGACGACCGGTACATCATTGCAGCAGCATGAAGATTCACATGCAATTGAGAACACACAAATGCTCACTACGATCAGCGCACACATCGCAATCACAATTGCAAATAGCCTGGTCAAGCTGTTCGTTTGGAATGCTGCCAACGCAGTCTAGGATCGTGTAACCGTCTCCATTGTCCCAACGCCTCGCTATGCAGAAGACACATCCGAACACAGTACAGTCGTCCGCCTTTCAGCCTCTCTTCCTCCCGCCGTTCAAGCCTTCGACTTCTTCGCCTTCTTCTTGGGCTTCTTCTCCTCCTCGTCAACTTCTGCATCAAGTTTCACACCGCCTCCATTGACCGCTGCTGCTGCTGTTGCCGCCACTTTCTCCATCTTCAACGCTTCCTTCCTCGCAGCCTTCTCCGCCTTGGCCGCAGACTTAACAGCGTCATCGTCCGCCGTGCCATCATCAACCGCTTCGCTCTTCCTCTTCCTCTCCTTCTTCGCCTTCTCCTCCTTCGCAGGCTTCACTAATCTCCTCATCTCGCCATCAGGACCGGGCACCTCAATCACACCGTTCTCGACCAAAGCTCCGCGCTTCCTCTTCTTCTCCTTGACTTCTGCCTTCTTCTCGTGCACATCGGCCTCTTGCGCCCACAGCTCCTCCGTCAACCACACTGGCAACGCCGTCGTCTCAGGACCCTTGATGTGCACAGCCCGGACGTTACTCCATTGTTGCGGGACGAATTTCTCCACGAGTCCATCCACCACAGCTTCAAGATTTGCCTGTACTTCCTCCGCGCTCTGCTTGGCTGTGCCAACCTTTACCGCTGTTGTAGTTGAAGGCGCGAGATGTACCAGAGCACTGCTCAATGCTCGTGTGATTTCCCTCGCAACATCGGCAGGCTTAACCTCCGTCTTCACAACCTTTGATCCACCCTCAGCCAGCTTCCTCCTTTTGTTGCCAGCCTCATCAACGCTCTGCCTCTTGCCCTCCAAGCTGACAGGAATAGGACGTTTTGAGCCTCCCTTGTAGAAAACTTTTCCGAGAACTCCAGGTAAATAGGTGGTGATCCGGTCGTCCGCAAGAAACACGTCGTACTCGCCGAATAGTTGTCGCTTGCTCTCGTAGCTCTTGTACTTCGCCTTCAACTTCTCCATCCCAATGACCCTCTTGACCTTGTCCGCGACATCCGCTGGAAAGCCATTTTCCGGGTCCACCAAATTCTTGTACTTTCGTTGCGGGTCGGCGGTGATCAAGCAAATTCTGAGGCCCTCTTCATCAACGCTGAGGTATGGGTACGGGAGCACAATCTTCGAAGGCTTCAGGCGCTTCTTGTCGACAATGTGCTTTTTCGTCGTCAGTATTGCCCAGATCGGTGTGACGTCTTCGACTTGTGTGTCATCGGCATCCGCGAGGAGAGAGGTCTTCGCGGCGGTAGTGGTGGATGTGAGGGCATCGGACTGGATTTTGCGGAGGAGAGAGCTGGTTGCGCGGAGAGTTTGGGCGGAGTCGAGCTTCGGGGAAGTCGTAAGCGCTTGAGTAGGCGCCATGGTTCTGGATGTGTGCGTGCTTGCGCGACGAGTACAAGACGAGAGTTGATTGAGTGTGTTGGTCTGATCGGAGGGCAGCTTAGAAATTTTGGAGTAGCCCAAATTTTTGGGGAAGGTTCATTGGTGGATCTTCAAAAAGAAAGTGCTGGGACGGGGCCTTTAGCGGCGGCCCGAGATGCGAGTATATACGAATATGTTATTACGTGAGCGACTTTTACCAGCAGGTACAAAAGCGTGTAAGTTAACTCATTGAGCGGGACCATGAGAAGGCAGAATTTCGTAGGCCATCGTCACGAAAGAAGGCGGGCACATTGCAGTCAAATCGTCACCAGCATCAGTAGGACTTCGGCGTTACGAGGTCTGTTCTTCCTGAGTAGCGTACGTATCTCATAATCGAATCGCAAGTCATTTCCTCGTCGTCTGTCATATCTTCGGGTCTCATAAATGGGACATGGACCCGATCCACCATTCGCCGAACCCAGAACGCCTGCAGGACTGTCGTTGCTGCCACAGCCATGTCACATCGTGAGAATCCCATCAACGCCTTGCCAAACACAACCATCCCACGGAAGCAGAGAAGATACAGAGAACGTTCTCAAGATTCAGTCAGTGCTAGGGCCGCGTCCGACCGCAGGAGGTTCAGATGGTGGGACGACCAGGGGAGAGTGCGTGGCCGGTATGTTGTCACTCCCATGTAGTGCGGACGGCTTGCCTCTTATCTCGGCGATTTGACGTTCTACAATGATTGGTCAGTGTGTTTAAGGACATGATACCGGACCTCGCGAAACAACTCACCAAGCTCAGCAACTCGTTTCTTAAGCATCTGGTTCTCCCGCGTCAAGCTCGACGTTTCTGCTTGATAGAATGCGCAGTCGTCCCTTGTGCCTCCGAGCAAGAAGTCCTCGGTGAGCGGCGCGAGGCTGCCGGACTGGGCTGTCAGTGCAGGAGAGGTGCCTCTGCTGGTTGGCCAGGCCGAGGACTCGCGCGAAAGAGAGTGAGGGCGGTGGACGTGACCTCGAGGCATGTGGGCACTGGTGGATGCAGCGAGAGGTGGCGATTGCTCGATTGCAGTTGTGTTGGCAGGCGTATTCAGCGTAGACGAGGATGCAGGATAGCGACTTCCATCAATCGAGACCGGCGAAGGTTCGCCGTGCTGATGTTGTATAGCAGCAATCTGATCTTGCTGCAGTCGAATCATGTGAAGTAACCGGTTGACCTGTGCCTCTTGTTCATTCTCCAGCTCTTGGTGCAGCGATCCGAGGCTCGGATGGCGGTGGTGGTGTGGGTCGGCGGTGTGGAGGTTGAACGATCTTCGATGCACGCGCGGACTGCCAGAATGGCTACTGGAATTGCTGGGCTGCATTTCGCCGGGCCCGGGAATGGTCGGGTCTTGGAGTGCGATGCTGTTGAGCATGGATGATCGTCTGCGCTCCAGAGTAGGCGATTGGCGAGAGTCGGAGCGATGGAGACCGGCGTTGATTGTCGCTGCGGCTGCTAATGAATGTTGCGAAGGCGAGCGCGGTGATGGTGGGCTTGGCCGTGATTCAGCAGTGTTGATGGAGATCCTGCGCGGACGGGTGGAGAGCGGTGATGAAGACATTGAGGGTGGTCTGGAAGTTGGTCTGGAAGTTGGTCTCGAGGTTGAGATTGGTAGTGTGTTGATGTCCGGTGACATTGCAGACAGATGAAGGCAGAGAGAGGGAGCGAGAGAGGGAGCGAGAGGGAGTCAGGTAAAGAGAGAGAGAGAGAAGAGAGTAGAGGGATTGAAGCTTTTAGGTGAGTAGGTACTGTACCGTCGGTGGAAGTGTTGACGGTCGTGCGCGATGACATGCATTGAGATTGTTCGTCCAAGAGTTGAGGTGGTGTGAGAAGTGGAAGCTTGTGCCGAATGGAAGAAGCTGCAGACGATGGAAGCCGTGTATCGATATCTAGAATACTAAGGTAGACTACTCAGCAGTGTCAACTTGGAAGTCATCAGCGGCTGGCCCCTCCATCCATTGATTCCATTCCACCCCACCCCGTTCTCCCATCTTCCTTCAACGCCCGGCGATATTCCGTGCACCACAAACGAGACCCCGATGTCACGGGAGACGACAGGTGAGGAGTCGGACTCGGGGAGAAGTGATGCCAGCGCTGCTGTCCGATTTCATCCGGATCGGTCGGGCGGTCGTCTGCAGTGCTGCGTTTGCGACGGATTACGGATTACGGATTAC